>QFEO01000039.1:0-17095 GCA_003316615.1 Amanita pseudoporphyria
TATGTTATAGTCGTATGACTCGTATCGTCGTCAATACTATCCAAAAGAGACGCTGTTTGGCTATAGGAGTCCTTTCAGTCAGTCATGGAGTGATACTTCATTGCTACCATGAATACCTATTTTGGGGGACGAGACATAGAGTAGAAAGAAAAACGCAGGGCGTCTATGGATGAGGAAAGCAAACAAAACTTGATAGGTACGTTGATTTACAAGGCTCTGGCACCTCTGGCAGTGAGAACAAGAAATGCTGTTCAAATCCCCGTTTCTCAATGTTTCGAATTGGCTACAAATCAAACGACGGACCTGTGCTTGCAACAAGCTCATGACGTAGTCTTTCTTTTGTGCCCAAACGCGTCGCGTATGGGTGGCGGTGGATGCGGGTACACCATCCCCGTTCCGGTATTCGAATTTTGCCAGACTTTATTACCTTTACGGGCAACTAGGACTTCCTGGATTAGCATTACGCGGACACGAGGCCGGAATTCTTTAGATGCTGGTTTGGCTCATATCCTTTGAGCCGGTAGAGGGATGGACCGTTAGACACCACGCGTTGAAGTGCGTCATGTCGGAAGAACTGGTATTGGTCCCTTGAGTTGTGGAAAAGAATGGTACATAATAGGTGCGCACGCTTGCACGAGTTCGGGACAAAAAACTACAAATCGGGTCTCCAGCTTCTCTCGGCAACAAAATTAGATGACATGTCTTACGTGGGGGTTCTCGGGGTCGCCAGTATGGGCGCAGCACAGTAGCGTAGCACCACTCTTCTGGCAAAGCATCCAGAATGTATAGCTGTTATTACCTAGTTGTCTGTTCTTGCTCATAGCCCCTTTCCGCAATTTCTCCATGGTACTACAGACCTAAATAGGGTGTCAAATATGACATAAAAGAAGAGTAGATAACGTCAGTGATTATTCTAGGGTCGTACGAGCGTCATCGTCCTGCTCGTGCAGAAATAATATGGCATTTTCGAGTCTCTTACAAATGCTGCTTGTCAAGAGTGTGGGAGATCTGTCTTGGCAAGGTGCGAGATCCGGCCTCCGTTCGCCAGGCAAGGGCTCAAGCGAATATCCAGGAAGGGTTGACACAGACGGCGAATAAGAGTCGGGCGACAATACATCACACATGCTGTGTGTTAGGCGTCGCTACTCCCATGATGAACGATCCAAAACATCGCCCCCGCCGAGTGATATACTCGTGACGAATATGCAGGGTACAGATGTCGAATAATCGGATAACAGGGGATCAATTGTTGTGCATTGGATGATTTCCCGGGTCTTGCATTAAATCCAACGCTGCTTCAATTCGGTAAAGAATGGTTCAAGGCTTGTCGCTGTACGAAATGGGTAAGATAGTGATACCATGACAGGAGTATTGCAGGTTGAATTTCAGAACGATATGCTCTATTACCATAAACCTTATACAAATTGTCTAGCGTAGGACCAGTATCTCCTTTTGGCCAGCCTTGGAGACTTCATTACTACAATGAGTAACTATTTTTGGGGACGAACGTATGAATATACCTATAAATCGAAGCATAGAGTAAAAAGATAAACTCTAGATGTCTATGGATGGGACAGGCAAACTTTTAGCAGCACAGCTCGAGTTGAATCCAGGTTAACCATTTTCAGAATAACAATCCGTAACCAGCTTGATGGGTACGTTAATGGTCAGTTCAATGAAGGGCGATTTACGAGGTTCTGGTGGTGTGAAAATCAACGATAAAGAATGCTGTTTCAAATCGCCTCATTTCAATCTTTCGAATTTCCCACAAATTAAACGACGAACCTGTACTTGCACCAAGCTCGTGACGAAGGTTCCGGTAGTAACATCGTTGTTGCACCTAATGTGACCTTTCCAATCTAGACTTTCTTGTCCTGTACCCAAACACGCATCGCGTGTGGGTGGCGGTGGGAGCGGATGCACGACTCCAGTTCCGATAATCGAATTTTGCCAGGCTTTGCCACCGTTGCGGACAACTACGACTTGCTGGATTAATACCACACGAACGCATGGCTGGTGTTCTTTAAGCGTAGAACTTTTGGGTTCGGTTATATCTTCCGAGCCGGTAGAAGAAATAGAAAGGGACGAATCGGTGGATGTTAAGTGTTGAAGCGCGTCGGGCGGGAAGAACCGGTGTAGTGATGATATCGGCCCGTTGAGTTGAATATGGAAAGGGATGATGTCTGAGAGACCGTAGGTGCGCGCACTTGGGATGAAAAACTGTACAAATCAGGTCTTTCAGTTTCCCTTGAAGACGAATTTAGGTATGACATGTCTTACATGACAATATAGGGGCTCGCGGGGTTGCCAGCATGGGCGCGTTTTTAGTGGTGCAGTGGCTTGATACCACTCTTCTGGCAGAGTTTTTATGCACGACAAGAAGGGAGATGGCGCATTTATTATTGGTCTGGAAGGACGTGACCTAGGGCAGTAATTGAATGGAACAGAGTATCTATCGAATGGGAACGATAAGGTCAAGTCTCACTCAAGGTACAATTTACTTACCTACGAACTGAGGGCCAGGAACCAATCTTCCAGTTGCGTGCACAAATAATTTCTATAGCAATCCAATAGCGAATTTTCACGTAGATTATAGGGAAGAACAGGTGGAATGAAGGCGGGAGGTCTCTCTCCCCGTCGTCTTCTATAAAGGTAGACGGGAGTTGGAAAGAGAAAGCTAATTGATCTGGGCATCGTAAATGCTCCGCGTCGCTTTTCCATAGCACGTAATTTTTATTAACCAGTCGCTTGGTCTTGGCCCCAAATTCGCTCAATGTCGTCTCCAACTCACCACAGACCTAAACAGCACGTGTCGTCTTAACAGCTCAGACATAAAGGCAAGGGGCGTACCTTGACGACGACGTCTGTAATCTTCGCGGAATCGTCGAAGCAAAGCACGCCATTAATGACACTATTCCGTCCATACGATGGAATTCGGGTGTCATCCTCCTGATCGTGCAGAACTAACGTCACCTTTTTGAACCTTCTACAAGTGCTGACTGTCGAAGGTGCACGTGTTCGGCGTTGACTAGGTGTGAGTCCCAGCCGCTGTTCGTCAGATGAAGGTTCGAATGAATATGCAGGAGCTGGCGCAGACGGCGAATAATCGGGTAACAACCGTTCGCACGTGTTGTGCGTTGGGAGATCAGCGCCAGCAAGCACTTGCATCGAGTAAGTACAACGCCGTTTTGACGACTGAAGGTATGATAGTGACAAGAACTTCCACTCATTATCGTTAATATATTTATCAAATGGTCAACTGACCAGCCGATGTCCATGACTCATTTCTGACTAAACGGGCAGGCGGACTATTTTCACGACATGCAGGAGGACCCCGGATAATATAGGGGTAACATTGAGGCCAAATCTGGACAAAATTGGCCAAAAATTGATGCTTTGGCTTGAGGAACTTAGGGTTGAGTTCGGACCTTGATGCTTGATGCTCCGTCCTTGCAGGAGCGCCAGTCCATAGATTTCTGTGCTCGGACCTTCTAATGTGTCAGCACGGGTCCATATTTTTCCCCAACGAACAAATTATTATTATTTTTTCTAAGTAGACTTTTTTTGCACGTTAGACATACCAGTTAGTTACCAGTGGTGGAGATGTTATTCCCCAAGTTTCCTAGAGGCATATCCAGGGCTCCGCGGGCCCCGCCGCCAGAACGAGTGCCTTGGTTCGGATCAGAAGCCTGATAGTCCGAAAGCCGAAACACGCTTTTAAGTACTACCGCGGTCGGGGTCGAAGAAATACAATTCCAACAAAAAAACAGTGATACAGAACTGACCCTTAGTTAAGTAAGAACAACACGATGCTGTGATTTATACAACTGACATCAATCCAAAAACAAAAACATCAGTAGGACAATTAGCGAATGTCAAAACTGTCAAATAGTCAAACAATGGTTAAAGACGGACAAAAGTTTTTAGCTAATTTACCTTTGCACCGTGAGCGCTAGTGAGCCCGCGGGTATATTCATTCTTGGCGGCCCTCGTCGGCAGAACAGGTATCAGACCTCTCCAACTGAGCAAGCGTTTCCTCGCGCCTTCGTCCTATTTCGGTATCATCCTGGACCACTCTTGGGCTCACCCTGCGGTACCTCGTTTACGTAACTCAGTGAACTTTCCGGCTCTAATCCTCATACTGTATGTCCCGCCAAGAGCAGCCTGCTCCCCCGCGTATGGCCATAAGCAAAGGACGGCGGCGCGGCAATAAGATTGCCTTCCACGTCTCCTTCTCCGCACCTCACTCTGGGCTAGAGCAGCTGCGTAGTTGGGCAGCAGCGGCCTGTTCCAGGGGGCAAACGCGATCACTGGTGAGGGAAGCCGATCACAGATCCGCACCGCGGGAAGAACTTCGCCCGGATGAACGTAGGAGTATCGTTCAGCGCGCAGCCTGAAGATCGTCCGCTCAAGAAAAACGAGCTACACAAGGAGGACGATTGCAAAGACGATATGAATAATACCGATCCATCAACTAGATTGATTTGCCTGGTGATAGTAAATGTGGTATTCTTGCTAATTGCTTGAATGGATAACACCCATCCTGAAATTGCGGCGCCAAAGAGTAGGAATTGCAGCACGCATATAACTAGGTCAGTCAGTCCTAGACCCCCGGTCATATTCGAGCGCTTCCCGTCTTTAGCAGCGGTATCGATAGGGGAAGGTGCACCTGTGGATACTGGCTCGCGGGTCGCTGGTGTAATGGGTATATTTCTATTGGCCGAGGCAATTTGAGCCTCTAAGGTGACTATGTGCTACACCCCACGCTCGTTGCTCACACACATAACCCGCTGTCTTCTCACAGACAATTAAGAGACCCGCCAGGATTTGAGCGAGGGCGAGCAACATCCATCTCATCGTAGATGGCATTGATAGGGTAAGCCCTTTTTACTTTTACTCAGAACACCTTAGAAGTACTCTAAAGCAAACACCGGGATAATTCACACTGTCAACCAATCTATTTTGCGACAGTTAGCGTAGCCCGTTTGTGGGCGCAAACGATGATAATAAGGGCTAAGCGATTTTTCGGCGTGGTCATGTAACCTATTGCATTTGACGGAAAACATTCCGAACGGGAAGCGGCCGAAGGAGAAGTGGAATTATCAAATGTGGAAGTATAGGAAGGAGGACGGAATGTCTGCTCTTCTCGATAGAAAGACCTAGTCCATCGTTTCACTAGGCCTTGGAATTTTATTCTAATGCGATTGTACAAGTATTCGTCCGAAAAACTAACAGCTTGAGACCGGTTGTTCATCTCCAATCCAGTCCTTGGGTATCAGCTTCACCACCTCATCCCCCAGAATTCTGTCTTCCATCTCATAGCATACCATCTTCCTCACAAGATGTTCAAACGCTGCTAATTCATCGTCCTCCATCCCGTCGATCTTCAACAACTGACCTGAAATTGGCGGTAGCTTATCTGCGTTTCCTACAAAATTCGCCTCCTCATCAAAGTAATCCTTGCGCTCAGTCCACCGGGTCCACCATTTGTGCGGGAGCTTTCCTAGGATGAGCACCATTTCACGGACAATCTCCTTATCAATACCGTGATAGGAATCGAATAGCCCGCAACCCTCGCTTAGAATTACATGCATGAGGACCGCCAGTGCCCAGATGTCCGTTGGTGGCCCAGCAGGAACAGGTTCCTTAAAAATGATTTCGGGTGCGGCATAAAGGTGCGGAATACCAAGCTGGTTGGCGAGTTTAGTGCCGAGATTGGGTGCATCGTAACGGAAGGCTTCCCCAAAGTCACATATTTTGACTCGTACACTTTCTGGCGAAGCTAAGCAGAGTTGGACAATGGGTAATGAAAATGGACAGGGAACGAGGTATTGCGGAAGGTGTTCGCTGTTTTCGATAGGTTTTCCGTCGATGCGCTGCATAGGAGCAGTAGCAGGCTTTCCAAAGTAGCGCTGAACTTCTTCAAGAGACCATCGTTCCATTTCAGGCGTAGACAAAAGGATGTTTCCAAGATGAAGGTCTAGAATGGGTTTGAATCACAATAAAATATATGTCTACAGGAAACGTACCTCCATGTACGACACCACATCTATGAAGGTAGGCCACACCGCACGCGATTTGAGCGGCGATCTTCCTGCCGATATCGAGCGGGATTTGTACGTCTACAGCCTCGAGGCTGCCCAAACCAGGGCCCAAGAGCTCGGTGACGATACAACGATGATTTCCGTTGGGACCTTCAACCTCGAAGTAATCAAACACTCGCATAACGTACTCGGCACCGGAGCTAGGAGCGCTTGCGTTCTGCTGTTGTCGTCCAAGATGCCGGTGGACATCGGTTTCGTAGGAGGTATGCCCTGGGATATCGGCGGTCATCACTTTCAGAGCAGCGAACCGTTTCAGATGCAAGTCTTCAACGAGCCAGACGGTGCCATAGGCACCGTAGCCCAACTTGTGGACGATACGGTAGCGATTGCAAAAGACGTCGTCGATCAATACTGGATGATAGCCGCCTTTTCTATACAGAGAGACAGACTCTACGCGCGGATATTGGACATACATTGGCAACGGTCGTGTTACGTAGACTGCAGAGGGGCTGGCTTCAAGAGTTCGTGCCCCGGCCCGCAAGAGAGAGTTACAGCGGGAGGGAAGGAGGTAGCTCGCACTGACTCGAAGAGTGTAAAGTTGATATCTGGTAGGAAGAGGGAGAGTCAGCATACTAGGGTGAGCTAAGAAGACTGGGGATAGACCTGAGAGAGCTTGGACAGGGGATGATCGAGTGTTATGATACTAATAACAATAGTCAAGCTAGTCAAGTTTTATGCTGGCGGAGGATTGTTCGTATTACTATATTAAGTCCTATACCAAAACTCATCGATATGTGGTGCTTATTCCGAGGATCACAAGGACTCTGTGCGCTATGAAAACATCATTATCAATCCACATTGTGATTCAAACTCTATTTGACGATGCGAACCCGAGCTATATGTGTGCTATCTGTATCTGGGACCAGAACGAGTCGATCTTGGAACTTGAACATCCAATGTTCAACTGTCAGTTAAAGTTGACATGCATACATGAAATATCTGGTTCGGTAGAAGCTGCATCCATCCCGTTAGACCCGACGAGAAGTGGAGCCCCCCCAATTATAACTAGGTTTGGTCCATTTGGATCACCGTAGTATATTCTCTGGTTCCGAGGCCGAAGTCGAAGGACTCGGTCTTTTGATCGGCAAGTCCTATACAGTTAAGCGCCGGGAATTGCCGACGCGCGACTCGCCAAGCCAGGCCAAATAATACGGGCATTGTGATGTGTCTCAAAAAGGTCTCGGACCTGCCACGCAGAGCGGTGGCCCACTCCCGACAAGTTTCTAGTAAGAAAGCAGAAGATTATTATCAATCCACGGTGTGTGATTCAAACATTTGACAAGACGAGCTTCGAGTTTAACATAGATACCAGGATTGCAATTTCACGGGAGGGGAAGTCATGCTTTCAAACGCCTAGCACAAGGGATAGTAGCACTGATCACAAGGACTCTGTGCGCTATGAAAATATTATTATCAACCCGTGTGTGATTCAAGCTCTATTTGACAATGCGAACCCGAGCTATATGTGTGCTATCTGTATCGGGGACCCGAACGAGTCGATTTTGGAACATCCAATGTTCAACGTTCAACTGTCAGTTGAAGTTGACATGCATATACCGGCTCATAAGGGATGCCCTTGACAGGACACTCTTCCGCTTTACCGACTCTAACGGTCATGTCCATCAACCTTATCGGATTGAGTTTACAGCTATTTGCAGAACGACAGACCCCTCCCCCAAAAATCACATACGTAGCGGGGCCTAAAGTTTGAGGTCCGAAAACCGAGAGCAGAGCACGTGATTTAGAAAGAAGGGTCATCAAAACCCAAGGCTTGCAGCAACGCAGTGGTCACATAATATATAGAGTTTCTGTTGTAAATACGCACAGGCAACAGTAGTTATCCTTGACGGCCTTGGGGATATGACGCCTCATTGCAAGGCTGCCGAGGCAATCAATGGCAGCCACTAGGTGCGTTTCGAATCACATGACCTAAAGTTCCAGCTCCGACTGTGTGCGTAATTTTGGCCAAGGGGCCTATCGTTCTGCAAATAGCTGTAAGTTGATTTTGAGCTTTACTAATCATAGATATACACTCACTTGATTTTTATCTTCAGAGGGACTCCTCATACGGATACTTCGCGCCCTGATGCTGCAGGGGATCTCGTCAGAGTACCTGACCCTTCCCACTTGACGCTTTCCAACGGTTTTGGCTTCACGTTCGCAAACGGCGAAAACCGCACTGCACATATGTATCTCTACCCTACTGATGGAACAACGGCAACGGCGTTGACAGTGGTCACATCGGTCACATATATAGACAATCAAGGAAGAATACAAAGAAATGCTTAGGTCTCTCCTATGACTCTATGTACTTATGGTACCGTGGGAAGCGATTGTTATCTTTTCTGTTTTGCCCGTACTTGTCGTCCTCCCATTTTTGTACAGAAAATGAAGCTTGTAGATCTTAACGTTGTCTCCTGCACCATTCCATGCAGTCCGACATTAACCCATGCACTGCAAGTTGCGGGGTATTAGACCTCTCCAACTGAGCAGGTGTTTCCTCACACCTTACTTCGTCCCATTTCGGCACCACCCTGAACCACTTCCCCCTCTCTCCATGTCTTTCCCTCCCATAGTCCATCCACGAACTGCTCGTAACTCATCGGTTTGGGCTTACCTTACGGTACCTCGTTTACGTATAACTTAGTGAGCTGAGCTCTCCTTCATATGACCCACCAAGAGCAGCCTGCTCCCCCGTGTATACCATAAGCAGGGGGCGACAACGCGGCAATAAGATTATCTTCCACGCCTCCTGTCCGCACCCCACTCTGGGCTAGAGCAGCTGCATAGTTGGGCAGCGTTGGCCTGTTCCAAGGGGCAAACGCGATCACTGGTGAGGGAAGCCGATCACAGATCCGCATTGCGGGAAGAACTTCGCCTGGATGAACGTAGGAATATCGTTCGGCGCGCAGCCTGAAGATGGTCCGCTCAAGAAAAACAAGCTGCACAAGGAGGACGATGGCGAAGACGATATGAATAATGATAGGTAGCGCCGATCCGCCAACTAGATTGATTTGCCTGGTAGTGGTAGACGTGGTATTCTTGTTAATCGCTTGAATGGATAACACCCATCCTGAAATCGTGCCGCCTAAGAGCAGGAATTGCAGCATGAATATAACTAGGGTAGTCAGCCGTAGACCCCAGATCATATTCGAGCGCTTCCCATCTTTAGCGACGGTATCGGCAGGGGAAGGTGCAATTGTGGCAGACTCCTTCCCAATCTCGCCGGTGCTAGCTTGGGAAGGAGTCTGCATTTGTGGGTGCCGGCTCGCGGGTCGCCGGTGTAATGGGTGTATTTCTATTAGCTGAGGCAATTTGAGCCTCTAGAGCGACTATATGCTACACCCCACGCTCGTTGCTCATTCATATAACCCGCTGTCTTTTCACAGACAATGAAGGATCCACCAGGATTTGAGCGAGGGCGAGCAATATCCAGCATAGTGATCGAAGTATAATAATAATAGTCAAGTGTGTCCTTTATTTGCATTGGCCAAGGATAGTCCGTGTTACTATATTAAGTACTAGTGTAAACATCATTGATGTGTGGCGCTTACCAGGATTGCAATTTCACTGGAGGGGGAAGTAATGCTTTCAAACACCCAGAACAAGGAATAGTAGCACTGATCACAAGGACTTCGTGCGCTATGAAAATACCATTATCAATCCACAGTGTGTGATCCAAACTCTATTTGACGACGCGAGCTTCTGGGGAACACGAGCTATATGCGTACTATCTGGGACCCGAACGAGTCGATTTTGGAACATCCAATGTTCAACTGTCAGTTAAAGATGACATGCATACATGAAATGTCTGATGGAAAGTTCGGTAGAAGCAGCATCCATCTTATTAGACCTGACGAGAAGCGGGACCCCCCCCCCAATTATAACTAGGTTTGATCCATTTGGATCACTGCAGTACATTTTCTAGTTTCAGTAGAAGATTATTATCGATCTATGGTGTGTGATTCAAACTCCATTTGACAAAACGAGCTTCAAGTTTAACATAAATAGCTGCTCAGGTGCCACCACTTGAAGACTCTACAGCGTATTTCCTGCCCCAGGACCCCATTCCATTGCTGTGTCCATGGCTCTTGTTGAACGTATGGTAACCTCCTTACTTTCGCTGAACTGCACTAACACACTGCATAACACCAGCTATTCGGACCGAAGTCCACAACAACGTCACGATTGTAAAGTATCATAACTGGAGGTTTGGCGTGCAGCCACAAGAAGAAATCATTCAAGAGTTCCGGCTCGTAAGGAATGCCCTCGACAGGGTACTCTTCAACTTTATCGGCCCTGACGATCATGTCAGTCAACCTACTCAAATTAACATTAGGTAAGTTGGTTTTGGGCTTTACTAATCATAGATATACACTCACTTGATTTTTATCTTCAGAGGGACTCCTCATACGGATACTACGCGCCCTGATGCTGCAGGAAATCTCGTCAGAGTACCTGACCCTTCCCACTTGACGCTTCACAATGTGTTCGAAAACGGCGAACGCCGCACTGCACATATGTATCTGGACCCTATTGACGGAACAAGGGCGACGGCATTGACAGTGGTCACATCGGTCACATATATAGACAATCAAGGAAGAACACAGAGAAATGCTTAGGTCTCTCTCCTATGACACTATGCACTTATGGTACTGTGGGAAGCGTTTGTTGTCTTTTCTGTTTTGCCTGTACTTGTCGTCCTCCCATTTTTGTACAGAAAATGTAGCTTGTAGATCTTAACGTGGCCTCTTGCACCATTCCATTAACCCATGCACTGCAAGTCGCGGTGGGGTATTGGACCTCTCCAGCTGAGCAAGCGTTTCCTCGCGCCTTCGTCCTATTTCGGCATCATCCTGGACCACTTCCTCCTCTCTCCATGCCTCTCCCTCCCGTAGCCCATCCACGAACTGCTCATAACTCGTCGGCTTATGCTCACCCTGAGGTGCCTCATTTACGTAACTCAGTGAACTTTCCGGTCACTGAGCTCTAATAAGACTGTCCCTCATATGTCCCGCCAAGAGCAGCCTGCTCCCCCGTGTTCTGAGGATGACTTTAGGAGGACTCGGTTTTTTCCCGGCCCTGTCACGCGGATTTTGGTAACGTGCCGGCATTTGCCGGGGCGCGTCTTGCCAAGCTGGGCCAAACATAACTATCTACAGCCAGGTTTTCGTCCTCGGATTTGCCACTTGGTGGCCCATACCCACAAGTATGGCCATAAGCAGGAGGCAGCGGCGCAGCAATAAGATTATCTTCCACGTCTCCCGTCCGTACCCCACTCTGGGCTAGGGCAGCTGCATAGTTGGGCAGGGGCGGCCTGTTCCAAGGGGCAAACGCGATCACTGGTGAGGGAAGTCGACCACAGATCCGCATCGTGGGAAGAACTTCGCCTGGATGAACGTAGGAATATCGTTCGGCGCGCAGCCTCAGAAGACTGAAGATGGTCCACTCAAGAAAAACAAGCTGCGCAAAGAGGACGATGGCAAAGACGATATGAATAATGATAGGTAGCGCCGATCCACCAACTAGATTGATTTTCCTGGTAGTGGTAGACGTGGTATTCTTGCTAATCGCTTGAATGGATAATACCCATCCTGAAATTGTGCCGCCCAAGAGCAGGAATTGCACCACGAATATAGCTAGGGTAGTCAGTCGTAGACCCCAGATCATATTCGAGCGCTTCACATCTTTAGTAGCAGTATCAGCAGGGGAAGGTGCATTTGTGGGTGCTGGCTCGCGGGTCGCTGGTGTAATGGGTATATTTCTATTAGCTGAGGCAATTTGTGCCTCTAGGGCGACTATGCCATGCGCTCGTCGCTCACTCACATAACCCGCTGTCTTCTCAATATCTATCTCATCCTAGATGGCACATCAGGTTCGGGTACGGACTTCGAACCATGGACAGCATAGTGATCGAAGTGTAATCATACTAATAATAGTAGTCAAGTGTTGTGCTTTATTTGCATTGGCCAAGGATTGTCCGTGTTACTTACTGGTGTAAACATATTAAAACTCATTGATATGTGGCACTTATTCCGAGGATACCAGGATTGCAATTTCACTGGAGGGGGAAGTAATGCTTTCAAACACCCAGAACAAGGAATAGTACCACTGATCACAAGGACTCTGTGCGCTATGAAAATACCATTATCAATCCACAGTGCGTGATTCAAACTCTATTTGACGATGCGAACTTCTGGGGAACACGAGCTATATGCGTACTATCTAGGACCCGAACGAGTCGAATCGGGAACATCCAATGTTCAACCGTCAGTTAAGGTTGACATGCGTGCATGGAATTTCTGATGGACAGTTCGGTAGAAGCTGCATCCATCCCGTTAGACCCGACGAAAAGTGGGACCCCCCCAATTATAACTAGGTTTGGTCCATTTGGATCACCGCAGTATATTCTCTAGTTTCTGGTAAGAGAGTAGAAGATTATTATCAATCCACGGTGTGTGATTCAAACTCCATTTGACAAGACGAGCTTCGAGTTTGTAGCTGCTCAGATGCCACCGCTCGAAGACTCGACAGCATATCTCTGCCCCAGGACCCCATTTCATCGCTGTGTCGATGGCAGAAGGTATGCCAACCCCCTTTCTTTCCCTGACCTGCACTAACATAACATCAGCTATTCGGACCGAAATCCACAACAGCGTCACAATTGTAAAGTATCGTGACCGGGGGCAGCCACAAGAAGAGATCATTCAAGAGTTCCGGCTCGTAAGGAATGCCCTCGATAGGGGACTCTTCAACTTTATCGACGCTAACGGTTATGTCAGTCAACCTAACCGAATTAACATTAGGTAAGTTGATTTTGAGCTTTACTAATCATAGATATACACTCACTTGATTTTTATCTTCAGAGGGACTCCTCATTTGGGAGGAGATTTCCACTTGACGCTTGTCGTCACTTCTCCCCTCATGACGTCGCAAACTGCACATATGTACCTGGACCCTATTGATGGAACAGCGGCAACGGCGTTGACAGTGGTCACATCGGTTACATATATAGACAGTCAAGGAAACGTGCAAAGAAATACTTAGGTCTCTCTCTTATTACTCTATGACTTATAGTACCGTGGGAAGAATGTGTTATCTTATCTGTTTTACCAGCACTTGACGTCCTCTCATGTTTGTACAGAAAATGAAGCTTGTAGATCTTAACGTTGCCTCTTGCACAGTTTATTCATTCCATGTCCGACATTAACCCATGCACTGTAAGTCACGTCGGATCAGAAGCCTGATAGTCCGAAAGCCGAAACACGCTTTTAAGTACTACCGCGGTCGGGGTCGAAGAAATACAATTCCAAAAAAACAACAGTGATACAGAACTGACCCTTAAGTAAGAACAACACGATGCTGTGATTTATACAACTGACATCAATCCAAAAACAAAAACACCAGCAGGACAATTAACGAATGTCGAAACTGTCAAATAGTCAAACAATGGTTAAAGACGGACAAAAGTTTTTTAGCTAATTTACCTTAGCCACCAGTGAGCCTGCGGGTATATTCATTCTTAGCGGCCCTCGTCAGCAGAACGGGTATTAGACCTTTCCAATTGAGCAAGCGTTTCCTCTCGCTTTCGTCCTATTTCAGCATCATCCCAGGCCGCTTCTGCCTCTCTCCATGCCTCTCCCTCCCGTAGCCCATCCACGAACTGCTCGTAACTCATCGGCTTAGGCTCACCCTGCGGTACCTCGTTTACGTAACTCAGTGAACTTTCCGGTCGCTGAGCCCTAACAAGACTGTCCCTCATATGTCCCGCCAAGAGCAGCCTGCTCCCCCGTGTATGGCCATAAGCAGGGGGCGGCGGCGCAGCAATAAGATTATCTTCCACGTCTCCCGTCCGCACCCCGCTCTGGGCTAGAGCAGCTGCGTAGTTGGGCAGCGTTGGCCTGTTCCAAGGGGCAAACGCGATCACTGGTGAGGGAAGCCGATCACAGATCCGCATTGCGGGAAGAACTCCGCCTGGATGAACGTAGGAATATCGTTCAGCGCGCAGCCTGAAGATCGTCCGCTCAAGAAAAACAAGCTGCACAAGGAGGACGATTGCGAAGACGATATGAATAATGATAGGTAGCGCCGATCCACCAACTAGATTGATTTGTCTGGTAGTGGTAGACGTGGTATTCTTGTTAATCGCTTGAATGGATAACACCCATCCTGAAATCGTGCCGCCCAAGAGCAGGAATTGCAGCACGAATATAGCTAGGGTAGTTAGTCGTAGACCCCAGATCATATTCGAGCGCTTCCTGTCTTTAGCAGCGGTATCCACGGAGGAAGGTGCATTTGTGGGTGCTGGCTCGCGGGTCGCTGGTGTAATAGGTATATTGCTATTAGCTGAGGAAATTTGAGCCTCTAGGTCCACGTCGTGATCCGCCGGATGTCGAGGGGGAAGCGAGACGACAGCCGGCGGTGGACTCGGTACTTCCTCGTGGACACCTTCGATGAAACCAATTTCCCCCCGTTTCTGTGGAAGAGGGCCAGCCTCTAACCATTGCTCCGGGTCGGATAGCGAATCTGGTTGTGTAGACACGGCAGGAGCGGTCGTTGACATTTTCGGGGTCGCTGACTTTCGCGGCGTTAAATATACAATATCTTTGCACCAGGCAAGATAGAGAAGGGAGGAATGAATGGGTCTTCAAGACCAGCTCAGAAACAGAAGAAATCTCTCCCCTTGACGATGAGGCTGTTCAATATCTATATTGAAACCCTAACCTAGGTTCACAGCGCCTTCGGACTTATCGTATGGATTTCTATTCATCACCATCTGTCCTGTTGGGCACAATATCACCCAGATCCACTACCGTATAAAACTCAAATGTTTTAGTTTCCGGGGGCTTGTTCGAACTCCCTTTGGTATCCGTTTCACCCCCTTCGTTGCTTTCAGAAGGAACGGGATCATCTGATCGATATGTATATTGCACGAGCATGATGAACTAAAGAAACGTCAACCAAAAGTAAACCTCCCTTATGGTCTCCACTTACCTTCAGCCTTCCACGAGCCTCCTTCCCAATAATAACCTCCCCACCAACAATGGTCGTATTCGCCCTCTTCTCCAACACGCCCACCGCCTTGGCCTTTGCTTTTGACTTTCCATCTCTATCTCTACTCCCCCTACTAGGAGCCATCCCACCACCAAACTCCTCTTCATCAGTCCAGTACATGTCCTCGTCCTCGTCGTACTCCCATGCCTCAGCAAAAGCAGCAACCGTAAACGTCGAAGTGGGCAAAGACACACCAAACGGCGGCCGACGTGCTTTTTCGTGTGTCGAGCTACTGCTACTCGTCGCGTGCACGCGTGGCGTTGCAAGCCTAACTTGAATCGGGTCGTATAGCGGGTTTGTCAGCGCCAAGTGGAATGCATATGTCTCCCCTGGGTGCAACGTAGTGCTAGACCGATCGTTAGCAGCTGCGGCAGAAGAAGCCTTGGCCAAGGCCCGCTTGACCGTCTCTGGGGTGGGAAAACTATGGGGAAGTGCAACGGTGATAGCGGGGAGATAGTTGGCGGCAACAAGCTTGATTTTGTAGCGTACAGATTGTGCCTTTTGTTCTGGTTTTATGAGAATGTGGGTGCATACAGGACAACGTTTTGATCGCTTCGAGTGAAGGGGTATACGGAGAGGTTTGAGGTCTCTGCAATGTCTCAGCACGACGTTAGTAACTATAATTGCTTGAAAGGCACATACCGCGTCCTCAACGATGTCGCCCAGCTATTCCCCCATCTCTGTTCCAAACTCGCAACATTTTCGACATTTTCAGCATGCTTCATAAGCTCCACATCCGCTTCGCCCCCTCCGCTTCCAACAATGCTCGCCGTCGCAATATCCAGGCGACTTCTATATTCCGCCATCTCGTCCTTGTTCGTCGAGCGATCCCGACCACCGCGGCCTGACGTGCTCCGGGACAGTGAAGGCGTATACTTTCCTACGCCAGGGATATCACGCGCTAGTGCTGCGGACGCGGCAGCTGTGATGGATGACGAATATAGATGGTGCGAGTGTGCGACACTACTGGGGTGGACCGCAGAACCGGAGTACGATGTGCTCGCAGATAAAGAAGTAGCAAGGTTCGATGCACGTATGAAGGGTTCAAAATGCTCCTTCAGGCGATCGAACTCGAGTGAATCGGGTGCCGAATCTTCATGTCTTTGTAGCTGAGCTTGATGGGAGAACAACATCAGTATTGTGGGGACACACACCACGATACTGGCTATGCCGGATGTACTAACCTGCGAGTCCGGTGGGCTTCTCAAACACTATGCCGACCTCAGCTGAGTCCCATCGGCAATGATTACAATAGAGGTAAAAGGGAGGTTCTCCAACCGTACTGACAGGGACCATAAGGCGGCCATCACCTATATCCGGTGGATCCGAAGCAACCACACTCAATGTATTTCGGCAGTTCGGGCACATGAAACAGTTCCGTGCACATCTAACACAAGTTAAACATAACACAACGGCGCACGTGTCCATGCACATACCTGTTCTTTTCTGCGCGTACGCTGGCACTCGGGACCTCAAAGAGACAGTTTGGACAGTAGTACGTGCTAACTTCGACCGAAACACATCGGTTACACCGGATTGCATCGCATTCTTCGCAAAAGAACAGGGTATGGAGTGGGTGAAAACTGTAGGAGGAAGAGGGCAGGTGGGGCGGCGGAGGAACGGGGCTGCTGGCGAGGCAGGGGCAATGGTATTGGACGCTCGGTGTCATGGGCGTTGCACCGCCACGGGATTCATATCAAACATTGTTATTATCTTTTAGACAGGCTTACTACAATCACAACTTAGCACCCTTCTTCCCCATTGAGCTATTCACCTCCACAGGAACCGTCAAACGCATTTGCGTAGCCGCTACCAAACATACTTGCTTGGTCCTCCAATCGCCGTCGTCTACGCCTTCACCAACGTTTGAAGGCGCAGACCACAGCTCGACGTAGCTATCGTGTCTGTGATCAGGGTCGTTGACGAACCGACTGAGA
>QFEO01000047.1:0-20698 GCA_003316615.1 Amanita pseudoporphyria
GAAAGTTCAGTGCACCAAATGGGCTATGCTCATCAATTACTGAATCAAAACACATTGAAGATGTCAAACGCCCTTATCGGCATTCAAGTTGCTTCAACGTGCTATATCAAATGATTCAGATGGTCCAACGGCTTGATCAACTGAGGGCCTGCAGGGTTGACTTTCAAGCACGCGGAATGTTGAAGGATTCTATCTGGACAGGGTATATTGATCCTCCTCCAAACATACCATTGCAAAGAGCTGTAGATGATGACGATGACGATGGTGGGGCAATAGACAATCATGAGATTATCAGGGAAGTTAAATTAGCTAGGAAACCAGGTCCGTAACTATACTGCAACATACCAGTATTAAACCTCATTCTGATAGCCCCAAATGTACCATGCGACGTAGGGAAACTCTCAAGATGGCTTAGAATCCCAGAATTACCAGCGCTCATTTCCAGATTTCTACAATCCACTGGAAATCATCAATTTGGAATGGATGAGGAGTTCACCAGCAAAGTTTACCTCTATTCATCAGCTGTTGCTACATACTTTGCTCCAAGTGATGTGTCTGGAATTGGAGGAATGCTTTGCGAGCGCATCCGCTCAACACATAAGTGGTGGAATGGCCCTGAACGACGCAATTGTGTCTTTGTAGAGCATGCCAAAGACATTGCTGGCTTTCGTGGAATGTTCACTGCACAAGTCTATGCCTTCATCAGGTTCAAATACAGCTCAATCACCTACCTAAGGTGCACCGATTTGGACAAAATAGCATGGTCCATGATGGTTCATGCCTATTCCATGCAAATTCCATGCATTTTGCATGAAACATGCCTATTCCATGCAAATTCCATGCATTTTGCATGAAACATGCATGGAACATGGTGGAACATGCATGGAACACAGTGAAACATGCATGGACCATCATGGACCATCATGTTTCATTAGTGGAGGAGCAAACAGAGATTTAGCAGAATAGAGTGTTCAATGAATGGACAGTGAGTGGACAATGAGTGGACCATGAGTGGACCATGCATAATTTACTTGTTTTTGTCCTTTGTGCATGGTCCACTCATGGTCCACTCACTCTCCACTCACTCTCCACTCACTCTCCACTCATTGTCCACTCTATTCCACTAAATCTCTGTTTGCTACTTCACTTGTTCTCCATCATGGAACATGATGAACCATGATGGACCATGCATGTTCCACTGTGTTCCATGGATCAACCATGAGAAATGCATGGAATATGCATGGAATCAGCCTTGTTTTGCTATTTTGTCCAATTCGGTGCACCATACCTACCGTTGTGCCATCGTCAAGTTTTTCTCAACTGTTGGCAACTCACCCTGCCCCAACACCAGTATGTGGACTGTTACCGCTAAGCGAACTTAGTATGCTTGGTCAAGAAGTTCCCTGCAATAGGGATGAACTAAGACAACAAGCCCACTCGTCAAGAAGCGCTGCGACTAAGACTAATGTGAGGATTAGGAGCTGAGTGACTAAGATCACTTGAGAGGCATTCAGGGAACTGATAAGAACTGATGATCAGGTTCAGGATCAGATGTGAACGTTTAAGAACAAATAGATTAAACTTAAGGTACTACTGCTAGTACATGCCATTTATATACTACTTGGGGTATGGTAGTGTTTGTATGTATGTATTACTATGTTCGTTGATAATGGAAACGAAAGGAATATGATGGAAGTATCATATGACTGAAGTGATGTCATAGTAAAGTAAAAATAGAAGTCTGGTCTTATCCAGAATGTTAACGAACAACATAAACAAGTGTATCGTGAGAAAAAGTGAAAACGTATCGTAAGTCGTTACTGTAAAGACGTTTAATTGTAACATGGACAGTTTGATGAGATGATGAATATGACTTAGTCCATATTGATACCATCGTTCATGCCACCCACTTAATTGGTATTGCAGGCAAGTCTACCATCCCTTATGGACTCTTGCCTTCTGATACACTTGACGTATTCGAGACATTTTACATTAATAAGTACATAGATCATCATGCATTTGAGTTAGCGTTCTGATAGATTACTGATAACTACAAAGTAATGAAAGTTGTGAAACTAAATCTTTTGAAAGTGAAAGTGCTGAAAAGTCCTGAGTTGAAAGTGAGAGTTACAGAAAGTCTCTATATGAAATCAAAGTCACGAAAGTAAACAATGATGTTTTCCTGATGTAAAGACCAATTCCTTCACTTTGTTCAGCCTCAGAATTGCTTTAGGCACCCCATTTGCCAGATCTGCCATACAAAACAGCAATCTACAGTAAGATGTTCTGAGGCCGAAGTCGTAGACGAAGGACTCGGTCTTTTGATCAGCGAGTCCTATAGTATAAAACTAATGGACAGTTAAGTGCCGGGAATTGCCGACGCGCGACTCGCCAAGCCAGGCCAAATAATACGGGCATTGTGATGCGTCTCGAAAAGGTCTCGGACCTGCCACGCAGAGCGGTGGCCCACTCCCGACAAGTCATATGTGTTTATGATGATCTCCATCACTTCTCAGGACGGCGACCCACATTGGGATAAGTAGCTGAGTTGTTTGTTCCGAGGCCGTAGCGAAGTGAAGGTATCGGTCTTATCCTGGCCCGATCCCGTGAGTTTTTGTAATGCTTGCCCCTTGCCATCTGTTACCTGCTATTGAATAAAAGGCCTCGGACCTGCCGCACGCAGTGGTGGCCCATATTTTCCAAGTTCTCATGCCCTTCAAGCCACCATTTGGTCACGCCTTCCGTGCGACTTCATATATATACCACCCCAGTAACTCTACCCACACAGCCATGTCGGTGTTTTACTCCTCCTTGAACTTGCCTCGCATTCCTGATGACCTGACCGTTCCCCAGTTTATCCTAGATCACCAATCTCCGTACAGGCCTGTAAGGCCAAATCATGTGCCATGGTTAATAGAGAGCCATTCCGGTCGCACTGTTCTCGGCAGCGATGTAAGTTATCGGAAATACTGCCCTGTCCGTACTGATGTTGTCGTCCAGCTTCGTAGGGAAACATATGCGCTTGCGGGCGCGTTGGTTACCAAATTCCAATTGCGTAAGTATTTAGCAACTTGAATTAATTTAAAGCTAACGCTTTCACAGAGGATGGCGATATCGGTAAGCTCTTCGACGTACTATTGGGGATCTGATGGACTAATATCGTCCATAGTTTGCTTGTTCAGTTTGAACGATATAGGTAATATAATTCTGTTTTCAGCTGGCGTTTGCTTATTCGTCTGGGAGATTATCTCACCGCTATATGGGGCGTGCAATTGATTGGAGGGGTCATCACGTGAGTTAATACAATCCAAAGTCCCATTAGTCCCCATAACGGGCCGATATCTCGCAGGCCTTCCAATCCGGCGTTTACTGTAGACGAGTTCGTTCATCAGCTAAAGATAACTGAAGCAACCTTGATTATTGTTCATCCTCAATCTTTGCAAACAGCCCAGGCTGCGGCGAGAATTGTAGGCTTATCCCAAGACCGTATCATCTTGTTACAGAGGGCGTCAAATGGTGCTAATGTAACGTTGGGAGAATTGATTGAATTCGGTTCAAGTCAGCCCTCGAATTTTATTCCAAAGCGCTTGGAACCTGGCGAAGGCAAGACAAAGATTGCATTCTTGCCATTCTCAAGTGGCACGACAGGTTAGAACCGGACCATTGCTCGCTGAAATCACTTATACCTTGACAGGCAAACCCAAGGTTCTTATATTTGGTCTTACTAAAAAAATATGAATTCTGACAGCCTGGAAAGGCGATTGCATTGTCGCATTATTCGTTTTTGGCCAACATCATTCAGACAAGTGTTCATTACGGACTCACTGATCCATCATACAAAGAGAAACGTTTTTCCCCTGGAGATGTCGTAATGGGTGGTAAGCACGTAAAGCTTTGATCGTAATTACCACTGAGCAATTTCTAGTGCTACCTTTTTACCGTGAGTTTAATTTGACTGTAGTTTGTAACACGATCATATTGCGGGAACTTATACGAGCCTAGATAGCTATGGCCTAGTCATCATGGTGAGCGTTGCGGTGCTACTATGTATGTTGTTTGTCTGAACGTCGTTTGGAGACGCACTATATGTTCTTCTGTGGCGTGAGTGTTAGCGAAGAATAATTTGCATTTGAATTAACCATCAGTTAGATGTCCCTGGTGGTTATACCCAAGTTCAATCTTACCGAGTATTTAAATGATGTTGTCCGCTACCGAGCGACCCACCTAACGTTAGATTCAATTGTCCCTTTTTTTAACGTACTAATTGACCTTAATAGCCTTGTCCCACCCCAAGTTCTACTTCTATGCAAGGTATGTCATTACAAGCACAGTCCAAATCTTATTGACATACGTATACAGGCATCATTAGATGGTTATGATCTCAGTCACGTTAAATACTGCGTGTCCGGCGCCGCTCCTTTAAGTGGCGAACTTATGTACAAACTAAGGGAAGTGCTTCCTAATGCCATTATCGGTCAAGCCTATGGTGTGTTCTATGGATTGAGCTACCGAGTTGTTTATTGATTGTTCAAAGGCTTTACTGAGGCAACTACGGGTGTTTCGATTATAGCACCAGAGCAGAGATTAACTGCCATTGGTAGCTCAGGACGATTGATGCCCGGCATGATGGCTCGCATCGTGAAGCCCGACGGCTCACTTGCAAAAGAAGGCGAGCCAGGCGAGCTTGTCCTTACTGGACCGAACATAGCGCTAGGGTACTACAAGAACCCTGAAGCGTGAGTCGTATAATCCATGTGGAGAGGGTAAAGTTTGAAGCTAATATCAACAAAGGACAAAAGAGACCTTTGTCAATGGGTGGCTTCACACCGGAGATCAAGCCATGGTTAAGCAGGCTGAAATCTATATTATTGACCGCCCGAAGGTACTGTCCCTATTAGTATATTTGCGCATTAACTTAAACATGTCGCAGGAATTGATCAAAGTCCGTGGATTCCAAGTGGCGCCTGCTGAGCTTGAGGGACATCTATTGTTGCGTCCTGATGTGGCAGACGTATGTGTAGTCAGTCTTTTAGATGATTACAATGGAGAGCTTCCCCTGGCCTATGTTGTACCAAGTCCGACAATGAAGGCACAAATTGATAGAAATCCTGCCGAGGCCAAGCATTTCAAGGACGCATTAATAAAGGTACGTAACGCCACAAAATTCTACGAGCAGCGTCCTAAAAGCAGGAATAGTATGTGGCGGACACGAAAGTGAATTACAAGAAGTTGTCTGGTGGGGTCGAATTGGTCGATGTGATTCCTAAAAGCTCATCGGGAAAAATTGTTAGTTAGTCACTTTTATCTAATATGCGATTCTGACTGTTTCAGCTTCGGAGAGTTTTGCGGGACAAGGCGAGGGCGGCAAAAACGGAGGTGAAGAGCAAATTGTAGATTTTTTCCCACTTTTTAGGTCCCATCGTGCCTGTGGTATATGGCAAAGCATCATGTTCTTCTTTGAATGTATAGGTATCGTTATACTACCGTGTGATTCGGTTTTCTATGCCCCAGTTGCAGGATGGCCTTGCTTGGTGAAGTAGGGAATTACAATAGTTTTGGCTGTGGTCAAAACTATCCCACTACCTTTGGGTTTCATCGTTTAAACAGTTTAAGTGTGGCAGCCACCATCTTCCAGTGATTCTATGGGGCGGAACCTTTTAATGAGGCTGTGGTTGATTTTGCGCAGAATTTGAATCGCGTAAAGGGACGACGCTCTCAGTGACTCGTTACATGTGCGTTTGATAAGGCAAGAATATATAGAGAAACCAAAGCATCACTTCCTATTCCTCGAATTCGAAGACATGTTCCCCGAAATTGCGTCAAAACCTCGAGAAGTTAAAGCTAACAGACTGATTTTTATCTCGTAATATTCATTTATTTACATCCATGACTCGTATGTGGCAATTTGGCAGTGGACAAGCAAGGTAATACAAGTTCATTGTTTTACCTGGACCCTTTGGAATATTGTATAATTGACATGATGTCGTATCCGAGTCCCTTCCAGATCACTGGTCACCTGGGACGCCTTATAGGGAGTTATCCACTTATACAGGCACTTCGGAGTAACACTATATCTCGTCAACATGAATTTTTTGAATTACCAAAGAGCGTTGGGTTACTGAATCATAATTACAGGCAAGCTGTGAACAACCATCATCACCAGGACGCGAAGCTATCACTATCATACACCTACTTGACGGCCTAATTAGCTTCCTTGCCAAACTGTCCGTCAGCCAAGTTGTTAAGCTCGTCTTCTTGCGAATCCAGTTTGTGTACATGTATCCAGATAAAGATACCAGTAACACCAGCGAGTGTGGCGATGACACCGTAATTCCACACCAACAACGGATCAGTAGACAGTCCTTCCAGACCGTTAGGAAATGCAAGTCTTTGATGGCGATGGATACTTACCGACGAATGCCTGACCAAGAGCTGAACTGAAAGAATTTGTGAACAAGAATACAGCCACGACAAGGGATTTCATGTTCCGAGGAGCTTGGGTGAAGGCATATTCGAGGCCCGTAATAGAAGCGAAAATTTCACTGCATGCGATCAGAACATATCTATGCGGAACAAAGTTAGTGAGAACCTGTCAGGAATTACACCCCTTCACTTACGATCCCGTCTGAATCCAGACATCGAGAGGCGAGACAAAAGGAGGCGTAGTGCAAGTCGCGGCTTGGTATCCGCATGGATTGGTCTGTAACGTGCCAAATGGTAAGAAACAATTGTTGACGGCGACGAGACATATACCTTATAGATGTAATGTTGTAAGACTGCTGCCCAGATCATTGCCATAGATCCGGTGAAGAACCCAGCGACGATCTTTTTCAAAGGCGAAAAGTTAAGACCAATGTATCTTAGGAACGGGTAAATCTGTTTATCCGATTAGAAAATAGGAAGTGGCTGAAATGAAATATCATACGATGATATCAAAGATCGGAATAAAAATAATGAGCGCAAATGGATCAAGGTTGGACAATATGTCATTAGGAATGCCATTCGTAGTCATAGTTGCAGCTTGCGAAGTAAGATTGTTGTTTAACTGGTTATATGTCAGCCCTATACACCTGTTAGTATGACGTCACCGAAATAAGGAATGACATTCGTACAATAGATCGGGAACCACAAAAAGACACCGCAAGCCGCGAAACCACGCCGGACTTCGTCCACCCAATTGTCGTCGAAAGTCATCCATGTCGGCTTTATTCGTTGACGACTTGGCTTGGCACTTTCCCAGAAGTCGGACCCTGTGAGGTTCTTCCACAGCCGCACAGGGTTCCATGACCATCGTCCCCGAGCAGCAAAAAACCATAGCTTTAACGCGGCGGATAATACTGAGCCCGCTGGCGGTGACCGGACGTACCGATTTCGGCCAATGAAAAGAATGATCGGACAAAGCAAGAAAACTGCGGTAGGAAGGGTATATGCTAACCAGAAGCCGACGTACTATAGAGTCAAAGTCAGGAATGAGTCACTAGTTACTAGTTAATTGATTGCCATACTTTCTCTGAGTATGTCATGCAAACTTGTCCAATGAGAGCTCCAACGTTGATGACAAGGTAGAAATACTTTCAATGTGACTTTAGATAGGAAAAATGAAAAAATAATTAGCTTACCATATAAACTCTTGAGATAGTCAATATCGGATCGACAATAACTCGCTCGCCACTCTCTTTAACCTTGATAAAGAGCTTCCTGCGCCGATATTGCTCTGCAACGAGAGGCGAGATGTTGGCCTTGAAGAGTCCAGTACCGAAACCAGTCAAGATAATAGCGAGAACGAAAACAGTGGTAGCATTCTTGCTGTGCTCGATTATACCGGGAATAGCTGATATGATGAGAATGATGTGACCGACGAGCGCAATAATGACAGCAACGCAGACCGTGTTGTATCGTCCAAGGTGAGTGTCAGCAATATATGCTCCTATAAGAGGAGTTACATAACACCTTTTTCTTCGTGATTAATTAAACGCTAGGAATTAGTGTGTGCCTATTTACCAAAACTGGTAAAATGTAGTGAGTCCGGTCGATGCTTGCTGGCCAAGCCCCAAGGCACCTGATTGACCGTATTGACCGCCGGCTCCAGTGTGGGAACCATGAGGTAGAGGCTGCTGGATATAGTTCGTCTTTGTATTCGCCGTTCGTAAGAAATTGTAAGTATACAAGACAACGATGACGACTTACGAAGACGACAGAGGAACCGTAGAACTGGTTCGCATAAATTCAGTTTATAAAACGCGAAGAACGAAGAGAGCAATACAAACAGAGAACCGTTCTGCCAGTTCAACAATGGCGATTACTGCCAAGAATTTTATTGAAAAGATTGTAAGAGAACGCGAGGATATAACGTACGATAGGCGCTCCAAGGAATAGCATCGGGCACTCGTCTTAGAATCAGCCGTTCCTCTTCGGTGGGGAACTCTAAACCATCGTGGACCCCATCCAGCTCATATTCAGGGGGACTGAATGAGTCGCTGGAAGCACGCAAAGTTTTTTCCTTGCTGGGTTCCATAACGGCCGTACTGTCTGACCTGCGGCCAGCCATGGTTGGATCCGGGAAGAAAGGCAAAAAGGGATTTCAGGTTCATGTAAGGAATGGCCCTATTAATCACCGCAGAAAATTCAAGACTCGATCGATTCTTTTGGAAGAAAGGGTCGAAATGATGAATTGATAAAGCCTGTGCTTAGTATGGAAACTAATCCAGTTCGCAGGCAACCGAACTGTACTATAAAAGTGCATAGCCACCAATGTTGTTCCCGAAGACAACTGCATCGTGATCACTGCACATGCGGTTCAAGCTTGAGACAATCTTTTTTCCACGATTCAATCATTATGCGGGTATCCTCGCGGAAGTATTTTTCAGGACTCACCTCTTTTCCTGATGTCTAGGTTCTGCAAGAACCCGCCGCCGCTATACAAGATACACAAGTGCTCATTCATTGCAAATTCTGAGTGATAGTATACAACATTGATGACTATGACGATTCCTCCACGCTGTACGTTCGTTACACCACATGTTACACGTTTTGCGATTGAATTCAGAAGTAAATTTCTCTGATTTCGGATCTTTGCGTCAGATCCATATCTGACCTATGTGGTCAAGTTGGTGCCTGGACTCCAATTGTTATTCGTACGGATACTCCGTCGAATCTGATATACATTTACAAGGCGACCACAAACTATCAGATAACAAGATCCATCAGCAAGCACACGACACATGCTAACTTGTTTTGGCTCGTCGCCCAAACCATCACTTGATAAGCCAATGGTATCCTCACACCAGCCATGCTTATCACACCAGCCATGCTTAATAAACTGGCAAAAACTGATGAGGCTGAAAACCTAAACCAAGGCGTGCATCGAGCAGTCAAGCTAGTCAAGCATCGTAACAAAAATTTATTTTCGGTCCGTCTCATAAGCAAATGGTCAAGCTTGATGTCTGAACATTCCCTCACCGGGCATTTTCGCTTGATTATACCGGAGCGCTCACCATTATATCTCCAGTCGTAATCAACTCTTAGACCAGGACGAAATTGATGACACTGGAACATTTGATGGCTATATGTCGGAATTTCCCGCGCCCATTTCTATGGTTCACAGTCAAGGCTTGTAATTAGGACGAGAAGGACACAAGGCTCTCTGGAATTTTTGTGAGGCCCTCCGAACTGAAGCTACGTGTTGAAAGCTGTTTCGACGTTTTAATTGTCGAAAAGTTCGAAGGGAGCAGGTCATCAAGGGTCAGTCAGTCCTGACTCCGATCAATATACGGTAAATAGTTTCTACTCCGCTGATTACATAGAGAAAGAAACTAGACACGGCGACTGTCGAAGAAAATGTTTCGAACCCCACGACGTATTGTACCTTAAAGATAACGAGTGAATCAATCCGATCATGTAAGTGAACCGTATTGTTGAGAGACGGTACGAACGTCGGAATGGCCGGCGATGGTGGGATGGTTTCATTTTAGTTGAGGGCAAAAGCAAGAAGGAATTTGCTCTTCTTGTAAATGATTGTTCCTTGGCCATGACAGTCGGAACAAAACCGGCTTTACAGGAGTCGAGGCGAAACGATTAGTTGCGGCGTCACGACGCTGCGTAAAAATGCCGTCATAATAAAACGTACTAACTGCGCTTTCAATGACGCGTACGGCCCCCTTGACAGACACGTAACTCCAGAAGTGTAACAGAATGTAGGCATCGGAACGAGCGTGGCCTCTTCCACGTGAAGTAGCGAGGCCGCCAAGAGTAACAGTTTAACGGAACCACCAATAAAACACTGTTTGAGAGCTTGAAACCTATACGAGCGGGGGCTGTAAGTGGTTTATTTTGAGAGGGTGAAGAGGGGCGTACAACCAACTGAGGCCTCATTCGCATGCTCACGTTCATGCCATATTGTCAAGCCATATCCCTGCAACGTGATAAATTGGGCTGATGTGTTTATCATCTCCCGTCTTTGGCTATGCGATCAATCTTGAGCGTTCGCTCTCACCGGAGGAATTGGTGTGTAAACCTACCAAGTGCCTCAATGTAGGGCAATCTTAACGATGTGTCTGGACGATCATGATGTTGACTAGGTGCATCATATACAGTGGGTATGAAAGCACGACCATACCTGAGATCTTAAGCATTGACGGACAAGTATGGGCATGGCTGCAGGTGTGTCAATTAGCACATTCACATTGAGTCCGTTAGTAATACACCTCACCCTTAAGCTCGTTCTGCACCACATTCAGCTTAAAACCACATACGATTAACGGGGGTCTCACCATAAAGCGTTCACCACAACCCACTGTTTCTTGCGTTCTGGCTATTATGTAAACCCAACAAAATCTGATAAACGAGCGTGAATAATTCAAGACTGACCAGAGATTATTGATAGCAGCACATAACGCAATAAGGAATATTATAATTGTTCGTTGATATCAGTTGCTACGTATATTGTGGGCATTCGGGGTAAAATTGGGGCAGACACAAATAAGTATCAGAACGCAATCAAATGAGTCTGGAAATGTATACGGCATCCATACTTTTGTGATCCCATTATCCATATGGAAAACCTCATGACTGACCATCCCGCATTTGATGCAGTAAATTTGGTTCGAAGGCTAATCAGATGATCCACATAGTGGAATAGTCCTAATCGTGATTCCCACCAGGGCTTCATACGGTAGGTCACCCAACGAAACAGTGAGCTGAGGCATTAGTTAACGTTCGTTCAAAGATGAATCTAATTCAACGTACATTACGACAGCCAGGTGCCCACCAACATGTCAATATCGAGAAAAAGCGATCGTTTGCACGATCCAGTATATGCAGTTTACGTGGTATATCTGGCGGGGGTATGGCGACATAAACATCCGTGTTTCGATACCTTGGCTTCCAGTGCTGCCCACGCTGCCGCGGCCCGGCTCAGCACAGCCCACGGTGATACAAGGAAGTCATGGGAGCTCGAGCTTTGAAGTATTATATTTTACTCGAACCGAACGAGTGGGGATATTGTTCGCGCTTGTGCGTTCGGATGCTCTTGTTCATGCGCTTGCATCTTTCTAGATTCGTATTCAGGCCTCCTACAATATCGTGCATCGGGCCGGTGTTCTTGATCTTAGGGGCGTTGCCAGGAGCCGTCTGATCACCAGGCTAAATGTTCAACATGATTGCCTTGACTTTACTTCGATCTTGTTACGCTAAAACGAAGAATCTCCGACCAAAAGATAGCCATCAGCGAATTTGAAATGCTAGGGCTCGTTGGCCCTCGTCTCCAGGTTGAGTCAGGACGTAATCGACAGTGGTTGCCTCGGTGCCAATGGCGCCGCTTTGTCCGAAGAATTCGCGGTTTACACATTGGTTCTCCGAGACTCCGATTCTCCACTGATGACAAAAATAACTAATTTGGAAAATTATCGCCTTGCCGGTTCAAGTTGATGCTGTAGAGATGCTTTCTTATTGCCTAACCAGCACTTGTTTCCGAGCCAGTTAATTTCGAAGTCCTGCGAGGAAGGATGAATCAGTCTACGGACAAATGGGAGCGTGGGATATACGACTCGATTGTATCATCTGACCAGCAAGCTAGGTGCGTTACAATGACTGGTAAGTAAGAGCCACGCTGCTGATGACACAAATACTCGTGATCAAATGCGTCAATCGATATTATATTGACTTACTTGCCAGATCATTCTCGAATGCGCGTTTCCCATGACATCCGATTGGGCCGAGGAGTATTTCTCAACAATAATTGCAGCCGATCCTTACTGAATTTTCAAACGGTCCCCCCCGCGGTCCTCTGAGATGGTGCTCCGGAGGCACTTCGCATCTTACATATTCGCTTAGTGAGGGTAAAGTGGAGGAATACGCGTCTACAAAACACTGACAATTTTCCAATCAAACATGGGCACCTTACCTTATCTGCAACCGTGTTTAAGCGGCGATAACGTGGCAAAGTCGAAACCATTTATGGGCCGAAAGTTCGAGATCTATCGGTAAAAAGAAGCGCGCGGAAGAGCTACATGATGGAACTTTGTTGGTGGCGCCATGAACCTGTTGGGTTTTATGGACGAAAGGCGCCAGCCTCGCATCATAGGCCACCGCATAAACATTGGCCCTTTTCAAGTTGAAAAAATCCATTTGCCTCAAGTGGGTTTCGTTTGGACTCCTGAGGTACAGGAGTTTGTAACCTTTAGAAGCCTCGAATGACCTCCTTGAAACCATTGCGTTTGCAGTTCTATACTTAACGTATCTGGCGAATGCTATAGCGCGGGCTGCAGCAAGCATACTTACAACCATGCCATACTTCAAGTTATTCGGAACCATAGATGACTGCAGACGTATCGTCAGCTTACGTCTTTTATTGGCCAACAGCAGCTGAACACTCCGTCCACGTCGCCGCGCTTGGTTATTCGTCCAAGAATGACTTGTTCTCAAGCTCTTTTCATAATGCCCTTTTCATAGGTAGTCTATGCCGTAGATCGGATAGATACGACGACCTCTGAGATTTTTGACGCTGCTGCCAGCCCTGCTCACGTCGTCATGGAAGCACCTCAGCCTGGCGTAGTCTTTGAGGATTACCTTCTCTGCGCTTTGTTACAACGGCAAGAAGAAAGTGGTCAGCCTAACTTGGTATCCAGCCCCGAAATCGAAGTCCATGAGAAGAATCAGCAAGTTTCTCAATTCTTCGGAACGAGCGCAACGTTGCCTCCTACAACCCCGGGCGAGCTGGAAAGAGCAAATGCAACGCGCGCACTACGATTATCGTCTTGGATATCAATCTTTTTCCTACTTACCACAGATGTCTTCGCGCCGTTTGGTGTTCCGTATACCATCGCCCAAGTTGGCTGGGTCCCTGGAGTTTTTCTACTTGTTATAAGTTCGATATATATTTCCTGACTCCCACTTTCGATAGCTTATTCATTGACTTGTCTCCAGTGGGCATAATAGCAACTTACTCTGGGTTGCTATTATGGAAATTGTTCCTCAAGCTCGATTCCCTACGATATCCAGTGCAAACATATGCCGACATAGCGGAACGAATTTATGGGAGATTGGCTCGACACGTCTTCAATTTCTTACAAGCGCTACAACTGGTGATTTCCGTGAGTTCTCATCATAGCAACATGCCAATTTTACGCTAAAATGACTTGTAGGTTGGTGGGATTTGTGTCGTACTTGGACAATCCTTATCACAGATCAGCAAAGGACGCGTGGGTTGCATCAATATCACTAACAAATTACTAATGCATTTCACCCCTTATAGATTTGTTTCTCAGTATGCGTTGTTATCTTTTCAATAATTGGTGCAATTATCGGACAAATAAGATCACTCAAGGTGCAGTCTCATGTATTAGTTACTCTATAACATCTGAAAAAGTCACTCCAGAACTTTAGCTGGCTTGCATTTATTTGCGCCTGGTATGATAGTCTCCATTCTAGGGCCATTAGAAATAAGCTTATCTTTTAGGCCTAACCTAGCTATTTTATTCATCTCGATGGTGGTCATCGCACGTACTCCACCAAACTACGCTGCAGCCCAAACCTCGCTGGGAGTAAGCCCCGGACCAGTTGTAACACAAAGTTTCGCCAGCACACCATTGTATTTAAAGGCCAGTCAACTGACCATTATGAGCATAAACATATTAGACTGATAAGATCCTTTGATTTAGGTCAATGGGGTCATGAATATGGTTTGTCCTCACAACTCCCTTTGTTCATGTCTCATGTTTTTTGTTAGATTCTTGCGTACCAAGGAGCCATGATATTTCCAGAAATGGTCTGTCCGCTTTCACCGATCTTCGCATTAATTTTCATTTATCGGCTTCATAGATGGCTGAGATGAGGAGGCCAATGGATTTCTGGAAGGGCTTTGTTCGTCCGCCTCTCTTTTTTCTTTTCTTTGACGTTAATACCTATATCTTACAGGTGCTCACTCAGATACTTGCTGTCGCTGGATATCTCCTTTACGGATGTTTCATCTATGTACGTATCGAATGACCCTTTTGAAAGGCACTGAAGAGCGGTATTGTAGGCATATCAAGGACAGTATTCGCTCCCGTTAGCATATCAAGGCGTTAGTGCATACTCATGGCAAACGGTAGGTTAGTCTGTTGAATTTCAAACTATTTGGATCAGTCTTATAGGTTCCTCTAAAAGGAAACGCCCTATCACTCGTCGTCGGCATGGTTGCGGCAGGATTATATGGCAACATCGCAGTTAAGGTCATTTACGTTAATGTAATTGAGGGCTTGTTCAATGGCCCCCAATGCATAACTCCCAAGGGGCGGATTATTTGGACCGGTAAGCAGCCATTAGAGTTGTTTTCACTGCCGCTAACGTGCGCAATTAGTAATGGTAGTGGTATATTGGGGCATTGGTTGGCACTTATCTTCCTCAGCTGTCATTTGCGTACTAAGCTCGTCTGCAGCATATGTAATCGGGTCTGCTATACCACAAGTCCAATCAGTTGCAGGTCTTGTGTCTGCTATAGCGATTACACAATTCACGTACTCGTTCCCTCCTCTCCTATGGTTTGGTTACCAAGTCATCACCGATGCCATGGAGGCGGATAATCCACACGCACTCGGCAAAGGAACCGGTGGACGAGTGGATTCTTGGAAAGATTGGTCGCGCTGGAAAAGGGTGAGGGGTCATCCGTCTTTGAAGCGTAACGAACTAATAATCGGTTGCAGGGACTATTTGGTGGCAGGCGATACCTGAAGATGTTTAATCTAACGCTTGCCCTAGCAGGCTTTGCAACTGCGTGTCTCGGAATGTGGGGAACGGATGAAATCATTAAGGCGACGTTTGCGATTTCTGGAGCGGCGACATCATTTGGGTGCATCGCTCCCGTCTAAAGCGTATATTTCTATTTTAAATTTTTGACGTTTGCGTGTAAAAGATTGGATGACATGTACCGCACCTAAGAAATTATACTACAGTGTCGTTCCACAACCGACATGCCAACCAGGCAACTTTAAAATGCATCGCTCCCGTCTAAAGCGTATATTTCTATTTTAAATTTTTGACATTTGCGCGTAAAAGATTGGATGACACGTACCGTACCTAAGAAATTATACTACAGTGTCGTATCACAACCGACATGCCAACCAGGCAACTTTAAAATGCATCGTACCACTTATGTCCGCGGACTGTTGGGTGACGTTAGATTTGTTATTGAAATTAAAGGCAGTGTAGGCAACGCCAGACTAGCAAATTTAAATTACACTGGATAATTACATAACTCTTCGCGCCCTCAAATTTTTTCGAACGCCCGTCACGATAACATAGCAAGTTGATCTAGAATTCTACTAAGTACGCGCGCAACTGTCCTAGTAGGCCGTTGAGCGCCGATTCAAAAAAGCCGGTTCCTTTATGCCTAATTATTCGATCGCCCTAATCAACAATTGAATTCCGGAAATGACCTTGACAACCGTCGATGGAATGAGTGCTCCTGATGGCGATAGCACGGCACGCACATATCTAATAAACCGGATTCATTTCACGCACTCTGCTTAATGCCGTACGACGGTGTGGAAATTAATCCGCGTCCCGTCCCACCTGGCAGTGCACCCGCCCACTTGTGCCATAGCTACTAACCAATCTAAGTAACTACTGTTTGTTCTACTGATATGGACATCCTGCCAATGCATTCGTGTTATCTCCAATTGCAACGATCATCCTGTGCTGGTTGCAACATTAAATCATGAATAACTAGTGTGGGACATTTACCGTGACAGCGCTCGGAAAAGTTCTACGGGACAGAATTTATCAAGAGATAACGTGGATTATATTCGGGGATATCAAACCTTTGCTTCGCCGTTCACTTCGGGTCCGTTGTTTTCTTCTGTCAGAAGTATAACACGTTAATCTAACCATTTTCCCTTTTTAGATATCCCTACTCGTGTGACCTTCTCTGTCTTATCACTTTACTTTGATACGGTGGACGAGAACACTTCAAAAGCTACTGCTTGTAATCTTTCAGTACATTAAAAAAACGGCTGTAGATATCTAAAAGCCTGATATAAAAGCATTCCAAAACCTTAACGGGGTCCATATCTATCGACTATGAAATTGTCAGTCCGACGAACACGCTTCATATCTTGTTTCCCAATACCTCAGAGGCCGATACAAAAGTATCTGGCAAGCCTTGCCAGGATCATATATCCTATCGACTGTAAAATCGTTTGTCCGACGAAGACGCTTCATAACTTATCTCCCAATACCTCAGAGGCCTTACCAGGATCATACACCCTATCGACTATAAATGCGTCTCTCCGACAAAGACGCTTGATATCTTATTTCCCAATACCTCAGAGAATGATACAAAGGTATTGCAAAGCCTTAACAGGGTCTCTCCGACGAAGACGCTTGATATCTTATTTCCCAATACCTCAGAGGCCTTACCAGGATCATATATCCCATCGACTATAAATGTGTCTCTCCGACAACGACGCCCGATATCTTATTTCCCAATACCTCAGAGAATGATACAGCTTGAAAGGTATTTGGCAGGTTTTAACAGGGTCTCTCCGACAAAAACGCTTCATATTTTGTGTCCTAATACCTTGAAAAAAAGTGTACAGCTAGCTCTGTTCAAATATAAAATGGGACCCGTACTGGCCTACCTATCTCAATGAGTCAGAATTCTTACATAGCCTGAGAAGTGACGCGTACCAGAATTTCAACTTCGCTGCTTAGAACGAGTTGAATCATGGGTTCATTCAGCCACCTCGAGTTTAGAAACAGAATAGACGGAATCAGCAGGAAGGACCACCATTCAAAAGCACAAAAAATTTTTTTAAAAAGGGAACGAGTCATCAAATTTAAGCTTTTGGGTGCTTCTAGGCTAATAGAAGGGTTGAAAGAAAGAGGTGGTTAACAAAAAGGGATATTTGCAGACCTCCGGACACCTTGAGCGGGACGCTCGTCTACGTGGCTCATACGAGAAACCATTCTTTAAAGGAACCTTCTCTGCAATTACTCAGAAATACATATGAACATACAATGTTATAAATCAATAATAACGGCTGCGATATGTTCACTTTACCCATACGCGACAACTAACCCACTTTAAGCGGAGAGCTTAGCCTTGAGCACCTCCTTGAGCGTCGCACCGTCTTCCGCAAATTTCTTAATACCCTCATGCAATTTATCAAAGGCCATCTGTTCCTGGAGGAGATCCCAGCGGAACTCAGCCTCATTGCTGATGTAAGAGACTTTGGGGATGGGATCGGCTTGAGCAGCTAACAGTTTTTTTTTTCTTCTTCAGAGATACGGCGTCCGATAAATGAATAGTCAGACTCACCATTGATAGCATCGAGCCTCTTGGGAACCGGGATGTTCGAGTTCCTAAGTTCCTCCAAAAGAGCAGGCGAGATGGTCAAGAAGTCGACTCCAGCCAAGGCTTTGATCTCTCCAGTCTAAAAAACAACGTTAACCAAGAGTAGTAATATGGGATAGCAGGACCTACGTTACGGAATGATGCGCCCATGACAATGGTCTTGTAACCGTGCTGTTTGTAGTAGTTAAAAATCTTCTTTACCGACTGAACACCTGGGTCCTCATCGCCTTCATAATTTTTACCGGTCGCTTTCTTGTACCAATCAAGAATCTACCCGATATACAAAGTTCAGGAGTCACTATTTATAATTAGTATAAACGGAGACGTACGCGGCCGACAAAGGGTGAGATAAGGGTAACGCCAGCCTCTGCACAGGCGACCGCTTGGGGGAAGCCGAAGAGGAGAGTAAGGTTGCAGTGGATGTTGTCATCCCTCTCAAGTTCGCGTGCGGCTTGGATGCCCTCCCAGGTCGATGCTATTTTGATAAGCACACGTTCTTTCTTGATGCCGACGGATTCGTAGAGAGCGATCAAGTCTTTAGCCTGCACAAGCAAGCCGGTAAGAAGATCATATTCTTAAACGCAGACCGGCATATACGTACCTTCTTCTTCGTGGCCTCCTTGTCAAAAGAAAGACGGGCATCAACTTCCGTTGAAACCCGACCTGGAATGATCTTCAAGATCTCTTTGCCAAATTCGACGAGCTAGTACTCAGCCATCAGATATAGCATTTAAAGCTTGATTAGAATCGATGGCCCTCACGAGTCTGTCCATGGCATGATTTGCTTGAGTTTCAAGGTCCCCTTCTTTCCCTTTGGCATATTTGATTGCTGTATCAATGAGATGTGCGTAGTTTGACTTGTTCGCGGCCCCAAGAATCAAAGACGGATTAGTTGTTGCATCCTAGGGGGGGGAAGAGATCGTGAGAGAACGGGATAAGTATAACCGACTGACATACTTGAGGTTTGTACACATCGATCGCTGTGCAATATACACCGTTAATCTATCTTATCATGAAACGTAATATGGGTTAGATATGCATACTCTCGAAATCGCCCGAATCAGAGACGACGACGGTTCCGGTCTGCTTGAGCAGGTCAAGAGAGTTGGACATGGTGATGGTAGAGGAAAGAGGAGGATGAAAAGACAAGTCGGAGAAATTATACCTACTCGGCGCCCCCAGTGGTTAGCGATGTCCATATCAGGCAGGCGAGCACGTGCCGGGTCCCGTATTGCGTCACTGATTTTGGAAGCTGGCCTCAGTTCCCAGTGCCGCGTCCCACACCGCAGCCATAACCTGCGTTACTCAGCAATGCTTCATAAGCATGGCTTACGTCACAAACAAAACGCTAGTAGTAGTAGTGGTTCCCTAGAGGTACCCAGATATTTCTGTTCAGGAACACACGGCCTGTGTACAACCAAGCTTACGCGTCGAGTTGGTCTCATCTCCTTCGAGACGGGGGAACAGTGCCCTCTCAGAAAGACTCTACTAGCCGGCAAAGTCAACTATCGCCCCTGACATGTCGGATATTACACCCGTAGGGTTCCATCCGTGTGTTCAATGCGCTATTTCCGAAGTTTCTGACAGCGGCGGGGAGTCGACATTACCGTTATCCACAGCAGGCCCGTAAGCCACAATCAAAAGTTGGTGGCGCGAACCTCCTTACGCATTTGACAGGGGCGTTTTGAATTGCTATGGGCACGGGGAGCCATGTCACGGTAATTAACAACCGTGCCAAGTTTATACCTTGTTACAATCGTCGGGCACAAAGACGTGGCGATCTCGTCTCGTCGTTTCTCCGTAAACATGTATCATTTTTAATTGACCCCTCGAGATAGACAAGTGATCATCATATGAAGTCGGAGATCGCGCAAACTTGACATCTGACTCGCATTGACTAGAGTTCTGATAAGCGAGGCAACAAAGGCCCATTCAATGACGAATCAAGCCTGAGTGCGATGACTCGGAGAACGGATACTTGCGTTGAGAAGATGTGGCTCCAAAAGGTTAGGACTGGTGAAGAACGGCGCCGATTTGTACGAGAGGCCATACTAGGAAAACCCAAGGGCTAAGAGGGCTTAGTTGATTGTTCTAGAAAAGTGAGGAGCACAGCAGACAGTGTCGGTGGGACTTTGAGGATAAAAATTGCTGTTGAGCGCATATGATACGTGACGTACGTGAAAGCGCTCGACCTGCAAAGCTGTGCAAACGAGGTGACGGGTTGAGGTAAGCCGTAAGAGACACAGCGCGTCCGATAAACACAAACGGGACAGCAGCGCTCGTCGGGGGTACTAAGGGGGGACCGTTGCAGCCGAGTCAGTTGGGGGGAAGAGGAACAAAGTGGTTGTCACGGCCAGAATGTGTGACAATGGGCCACGTGGCCATGGTATGGACGCCCCGCTCCCGAAACGTGTGTCGTACTTGCAGACGCTTGGCAGATGCCAACTACGTCAGTCGAGATATCGCCTTTTCTCTGCTCTTCCTGTGAATTCGAGTCGTGCCTAGCACGAATATCGTCGGCGTACGGACTACGGAATGATTACATTTCCGCCCCTGAGGATTATTAATTCCTGACGTACACCGACACTCGTCCTCAATCGGATGACTGGAACTGACTATCATCAGTGCTAACCGCATATGTGTTCACCAATACTTGTTTTAAATTGCGATGAGTATATTCTATAATTTACTCAAAAACATATTAAAGGACGGGTGTTCGATGCACTTTCTACCATTGAACAACCGTCGCTTTTCAAACTCTCAAACTCTTCCGCAATGTCGCCCCACACGCCTAATTTACACTCTCCTACGATTATCTTGTACGATCTGAAGGGCTGCACATCGCAGCCCTGGGCACCCAATATCTGG
>QFEO01000053.1:0-32775 GCA_003316615.1 Amanita pseudoporphyria
TTGAAATAACACGTCGCATCTCTCGTCTAATTTCAAACTGCAGGGTAGCTTTGTGCGGTGGCGGCACCTCACAGGCCAGCAGAGAGCTGTGCGAATCCGACCGTCCTAGCATTAATGTCGAACACCGTATACACATTCTTCATAAAGCTAGAATACGGTTGCACGTTAGAATAACGGGAATTGAAAGAGGGGAGGGAGCTCATACCTGTCACCCAACAACCACACGTTCGATCCCAGTCCTAAATTTTGCCCAGCAATCGCACCAACGCACATCGAACTTCCAGCAGACGTCAGTCCCAAATTAAAGCTATCATAGACGATGTTCATCAGCATCCACCATTCCCAAATAACAAAAATAAACTATATACTCACTTGTTTGCCGTAACAGCCCACTCTCTACCGCCCCATCCAAACGCTACATTTGGAACACTGTTACATGGGAACTGATAAAGCCCATTCATCGAATCAAACAAACTGCTCCCCGGTATCAGTCTATAAAATGCCGCAACTGATGCACTCGGGCCAACTATAATCGACGTCCCGCTATCAATGATCGTCTCAAAACCAGTCAGAGCGTCTTGGTTCCCATTGACGTTGATGTGTGCGTTACCAATTTCCCAGAACCCCCTATCTGAAGATAGAGAATGCGCTTCAATGGACCCCGTGAAGAGGTTGGAGTCTGGTCCGCCGAGGTGCAGTTCAGAGTTGCTAGAAGCGAGGTAGAATGCAAAGGACGATGGGCTGATGGAGTGTTGTTCAAAGGCGGTGGGGAAGAAGGGATTGTGCGCGAGTTGTGAAATGACGGGGAACGCCATGCCAAGGATCCTATATGCGCGCCCGCCAGTTCAGTAACGGTTTTCCTGAACGATAAGCGGTTAACTCACCCATCGGTAGGATCAGTCGTGAACGAGTTCGAAATAACGGTTGCACCAGACAAGTACTGTCCCCGTGCTTCAATCCCCGCAACGACCACCGTATCGGTAAAGATGGTCCCATTCACGCCCGATCCGTCTCCATACATAATAAAGAACGTCCCCGGCCGAGCCCTCGACGTGCTTGATCGAGAGGGATCATACCGATGTTTGTTGGCACAAGCAGAGATTTGACATTCAACAGAGGGGACCCAAAGGTCAGAAGAGCCCGTATCGAAGTCGATGACAAACTGTTGCGCGGGCGTTCCAATGGAGATGGTCCCCGTCCATTCTGTGTCTTGCTCTTGGTCTGTCAGAGGCTCTGACCCAGTTTGGCGGGACAAAAGAGGGTGGTCGTCGTAATCAGGAGGAAATGATACAACAGCGACTGGTTTGATTTCTGCGCCCTAAAAAGTTCAAAGATGAGTATAATCTCTTTTTTTTGTGTGTGTTGATATGTAGTGACGTACTTCTGGAAACGCTTCCCTGCCTCGATTGCGCTCAAGGTTAATCATGTTTTGTCGGTGCTTATTCCTAGTGGCCACGAGAGAATTGACAGTTCTTTCATAATCGAACACGCCATCTGTGCGTGTCAAGCCCTTTCGTCGGCGTAAAGGAATAGTCGTGACGGGTTCAGCATAAGAAGGTTGTGCATCAGGATGAGCAGCGGCAAATAGCACTAGCACAACTGTGACCAGGAGAGTTAACGTAGGTTTGTTGAACATTCGTGTCGTTAGCATGGGGAGGAAAGAACCGAGTACCTTTATATATTGACTCTCAGTGGTTTTTGACAATGCCAGCTGTCTCTTGAGTGCGCTTGTCAGCGGGTAACTTTATTTTCCATAAATGGTCAGTGTTGCTTTAAAGTTGGCAGGAGTGTACTGCGTATGAAGGAGAACCTGGTAGAGCTCCATATTGTATCAAGGCACCCTGTGGAGGACAAGAGACGCGTAGAAGATGTCTCTGAGTAACGGTATTTGTCACGGTGTAAGTCGAAGTCGTCGTCAGTGTTTATTCAGCTCTGCGCAGTCCGTGGGTTGGGTTGTATATGCGCGGTAAGACGTGACATTTTCAGAGGTACTGGTTGGAACTGAGCAAGACCAGGCAATCCAAATCGCAAACACGGACAAACTTCTTCTGTCACGACGGATCAAAGCACTTGCGAGAGCGTACACCTTTCTGCACCACATGAAAAAAGCAACATAAATAAGCATTAAACCTCATCCCAACCCTTTTCAAGCCCTTCCTGAACCCTCCAGCATACGTCTCCCAACCACCGCTTGACCCTCTCCTCATCCCGATCACACTTCTCATCTAAAACAGTCACATCTCCCTCTCCACTAAGCGCCAACACCGACCACCCAACAACCATCATCCCTGGCGGTCTCTGTTCGCCCACACTCTCCAAACCCTTCACCACATCTCCCAACGTGGACAACAGCGTTCTCTGATCCGGCATCGAAGCCCTTTCTATAATCGCAATCGGCGTATGGAGCGGGTACGCAAGACCTTCACGACGCGCACTGCTACTGGGATCTTTTCCTTCAGACGTTAACGCGTTTACGACTTGAGCCAGGCGTGCAACGCCCATTAGGATGATTAGAGTCCTGCTGCGTTGATAGCCGGGCAGCTGGATCTCTTTGCCTTTTCGTCCGACTCCGGTGCATACGGTGAACGATTTGGACACACCCCGTTGGGTTACTGGGATGCCTGCAAATGTAGGTCCAGCCAGTGCCGAACTTACACCAGGGATGACGAGCGGTTCGAAGCCGTGGGCGCGGAAATACAGAATTTCCTCTCCTGCACGGCCAAAAACGGATGGGTCTCCTTGCTTTAGCTGCAAAAAAAGGGAGGAAAAACTCAGATACAGATAACAAAGCCTAAAAAAAAACTGACTCGAACAACTGTCAATCCTCTTTTTGCAGCATCAACGGCCATTTCCATAAGTTCATTTTGTGCGCCATCCGCGTTGCCAGGAAACTTTTTCGCTATTCGAAGTTCTACGTTTCGGGGTATCAATCGGAGCACAGCTTCGGGGACGAGTTTGTCGGATAGCACGAGGTTGGCTAGTTTTGTTAACGAGTTTTGTGCTGCGACGGTGAGCAAGGAGGGATGACCTGGTCCGGATCCGATGAGGATGATTCTGCCGTGTTTTGATGGCCGCAGTGGTGGTTGTAAGTCTATTGAGTGGATAGAAAACGAAGATTGGCTGTCGCTGGTTGTGTTAGACTCCGAAGCACTAGTATTGAGTAGGTCGTCTCCGGATAATAAATCGCGCATTTCAGGTTCCGTCATTGCTGCTAGTTTAGCTGTAGGCCAGTACTCGCTGACTTGAGCTACCCATTTCATCCTTCGTTTCGCAGATTCGAGTTCCGTTTCTGACGAAGAACGTAAAGGGACAGGCTCGTTTGGAGAAGTCACTCCCCCGTCTTCACCGTCCTCTTCAACGTCCGTGTCATCGGAATGACTTGAAGACTTGTGAGAGGATAGTCTCGCTAGCGCTCTAAGTTTCCCGATACTGGTCGCCGCAGCACCAATCTCTTTAGGCAGCTTCGCAACAATATCTCTCCGTACCCTCCTTGCCAACCTACACCCTTGAGAGTTCGTTGTCACTCCCACCTGTAAACACGTCCGTTCGCCCGACGCGGGGTTCTCGAACCTATGCGTAGACGTGAACGTAAAGTCACAAAAGTCTGGCATATCTGTCATATTGACGGGTATACCGCGTGCCCTGCATACTTGGTAGATTTGAGATGCAGAGGTTCTACTTCGTCTGTTCGGACTGCCAACGAGAGTATCGGTGACACATACGAAGCTGATATCGCTGGAGTGCTTGAGATAGTCGTGGAAGGAACTGAATTCGCGTTCGAGGGTGGTCCCACCACCTGATAAGGAAGCCTGTACTAACTGGTCCCAGTCGATCAACGTCAACTGTCCTTGGCACGCTCTCCATCGTAACTCTTCGCAAACAGAAGACGCCGGTCCACCGCTCGCGAATACAACCACTTTGGACTCCGCTTCCAGTGCTGAAAACGCACGAGACGCTGCAAGCCTCCCCGAGCCGATGATCAGCGTTGTGCGGCTTTGCAGACGAAAGGCGAGGACGAGAGAAGCGCCGGGTGTTGGATTGGGGTACTTGGTGTCCAAGTCCGAGCCTACTAGGTCGTGCATGGCGTTGAAGAGAGGTGAAAAGAGAGCCCGAGTGGGGTATTGTGTCCCGAACTCATATCTAATATGGCATCTATTTTTAGCGACCAGGCCATCGGCCGAATATCATCATGTTGGCCGTCGATAACGACTCCGTACGTCCTCTGCATCTCGCTTGTTTCTCATACACACCTCCCCGTAGTTCCTCAAAAAACTAGCAGAGCTACTCGATAGCACCAAATCCTCCATATGGCTCACTCACAAACGGTGTACGTTCACCTACCCTGCACGCCACTCCATGCTAAGACTCGTCCATTGATAAGAGTTTTCTAGTGCTGCACGATGGTCAGGACGTTGATATGAAGCATGAAGATGAAAGTGGGGATGCGCGCGAATACTCGTGCCTTATGCGCGTAACGGACGGGAAGGAGGTGAAGTTTTGCACCAAGGTACGACTACCATTACCATCTGTACCACTTTACACAATGTGATCCCCCCCTCTCTCCCACCTTTCGCTAGGTCGCACCCGGCGGTCTAGACAAATTCTATGCCGCCTACGGATTGCTACTTAAATCATCCATGTCTACCACTCTCCGAAAACGAGACAAAAAACGAGAAAAAATCCGTTCCGAGCAGGCCACCCAGCGAAAGAAAAGAATGACAGAGCCTGTTGTTGTGAAAGGGCCTAAGAGAGGGAATGGGAGGAGGAAACGCCAGAGATTGGTCAAGGCGGCTTTGAAACAGCAGGAATCGCAGAAAACGTTTAAGGAGAGGGAGGAGAAGCGGTTGAAAGCTGGTTTGGTTCCTGTGGCGCTTTCTTGACTTGGGAAGTAGTATAGCGTTTCAATCAACTGTAGGTTTATCCACGCCGATGATCACCGTGCGTTAGTTTTAATGCAAGTGATGCTTTGAGCATATGTGAACTAGTACTGATCTAGTATAGCCTCACAAACGGTAAAATGTATACGCGGTGACAGTGAAAGCGAGGATACGGAGACGGGGATGCATAGCCTCGCTTAATGACTCGTAACAAAAGATGGGGTTCATACTTGGACAAAACATAGACCCGCATACGACCATCGACACAGGAGCCTCGGACGTAGGAGTGACATGTGACTGTGACATCACGTGAAAAGCTAGAAATTGCAGTCGGGGGCCGGACATTACCGAAGTTGTACGCTCATACTCCCCGTCGTCTTTTCATCGCCGATTCCCTTGTTCTTTTGTTCTTTGAAAGAAATAAAGTCTCAGTCTGGTGAGGGCTGTCTAACCGCACGTGCTGTCGGGCTGTTTCCTGCGTCAACGATAGCGCACTCGTAATATCCTGTTGGGGACTTCCAGGGATACAGTCTCTGTATTATGCCTTGCCATGGTCGAATTGTATGATTTCAGGTGCGTGCTGATGCAACTCAAACACTGTTATTTCAGACTCGAATTCTACAACAATGTCTCGTACTAATACAATCAATTTCCTTTCCTTTGGGTGTTGACTTGAACCGATCCACGCTCTGCTTGTACAACAAATTGTACGCGAGGACTTCCGCATATTAGGCCACTATTCTAAATTCTGTTCCTCGAGAGGCGATCCATACCTCAGGACTCTGCTACATTAATGACTTGTCAGCAAACACAGCTAACTCACACACCTTCTGATTATTGAGTCTCCGATTCCTAACCCTCCTCTCGCACCAATCACGCGAAGTAGTTCCAGTTTGAAGGTTCTTCTCGGGATGTTTCGCAATCGCATCAGCGATTATAGGACTCTTGTCGGCCAAAGTAGTCAAAATAACAGAATTGTTCGGTCGAGAGAGAAACACAAGAGACCACCGTTCGTGCTTGGATTGCTCTCCAGGCGGCGATCTTAACATCAGATTACTCAGTAGACGCCCAGCCGAACAAGAATTTGAAAGCTCACACTACGCGATGTACGCCCGAATGCAAAATCCCTCCGCTCATAATAGCCAAAGCATCGGCAACATTACAAAGTGCAACACCAGGAATAGGCTGATCCAAAGTTGTTCACTCAGAACATCACTTTATGGGCGGACGTACCTTGACGTATCGCCACGTTTCCGAGTCCGGAACGATAACTTGGAAACCTCCCACCCGGTGGTGCAAGATTGTCTAGAAACCATTTTGAGCTATTAAACTCCACGGCGCGCGGTGAACATACCAAGGTACCGAAGTCTGTATGACTACTGACTTCCAGCTTGTTAAGAACTTTCTGGACAGGAGTTCTTACTATCCTTGATTCGTTGGGGCTATGCTCTTCTATTTTATGCATCTTTAGCAGTTCGCCAGGAGGTAATCCAAGACGCTCGTTGAAGATTTCAAGTATGACGTTGGTCAATTCTACAGATTTATGAACGAATGGGACAACTGTCGACTCCATACGATCATTGACCGTTCTTGGGTATTTGCGATAAACTTCGTTTGGCCACGCGAGCGTATCATCCTGCGCGATATTCACCAGTTCCACCGCATCCGCCGATCCATTCGCATTCACAGCAAAAGTCCCTGCTGCTTTATACCTGAATGGAATTTCAAGAAGTGGCACACAATAGGCAAGGCGAATCTCACCCGAATGACATACCGCTATCTCCTTGTTCGAACTTCATCTTCTCTTCCAAGGGGAGTGCCAACGTCTCGGCACCCAAGTCATACATAGCATCAACTTCAATACCACAGCCGTGGTTCTTCAAGCTGACGAAGGAACAGGAGTTATTCGATTCCAACGAAACAAATGAACCGCACGTACTACCAGAATCCCAGAGTGGTGGCGGCCTCCCATAAGCGGTCAGTTTCAGACCGATCGTGTATGTTTAAGAGCTCATAGTCAATGACAGACAAAGTCTGTATAGGAACATCGTCTGGAAAGGGGGGGAGTGTCAGAGCTGGCATCTCTTGATAGTGACCTGTGCGGTATAGTGTGGCTTTTATACTCCTCACTCCATTTTCAGAGACTTATATTCTGAATATTTTGAGTAACCGGTAAGTATGAAAAAGGTTTTGTAGCTTACACTTGTGTACGTGACCAACGTTGCGGATCTTGGAAGCTTGATAATACTGGTCAAGAGCACTAATTGAGGAATTGCCACAACGAGGATGCAAGTTCCTTTTTAAGATTCACTAAGCCTCAAAGTCATCACTTTTGCCATCACATAGGTACCGCCGCTGGAGCCTCTTTCAAGCTTAAATTTACCGTATTACCAAACACCGAGGATCCTAGAAACGACAACTCTTATTTCGACAATCATGACTAGCATTCATACATATTCGTCGTATCCATACCCACGTCATTATTTATCTCCTTTCTATTATATTGTGGCCCGGAGTGTTTTACAATAAGAACAAATATAGTGTTCATTCAGCATGGTAGCATGGCCTCTTTCAATTGCGCACGTCTACACCTGGACCCGCGTCATGTCATGGATCACATTACATTTAAAAAAGTCATCTAGGTACCGTCGTAATCGCATGGTCTTGCACAAGTTTAGGTTTTTTTTTCTTTTTCTCTCCTGTATAGATGATGGTATTGTCAGTTAGTATACACGGCTATGTGTAATGTGCACATGACACTGAGCGAAACGCTGAGTGAAACGGCATGTAGTTGTTACATAGAGAAAACTTGCGGTACTGGGAACGAATAGGCGAAATTATTTTCAGCGCTGTGTGGTGGTGGTGGTCTTCTGCCACTATCTTTCCGTGGGAACATTTCAACCATATCTTGGAATACACAGAGGGCTTTGATTTTAAGAACTCGACTGAGGCTTTAAAATTATTTCTGAAAGAATCAAAAGAGAGAGGAACTTGCTCTCGTACTTTGCACATTCGCTTAAAACAATGCTTCCGCGTCTAGAGGTTTGCCATGCAGGGGTGGAGGCTGTCATCGCCCTGGACCCATAGCAACGGCGTGTTACTCGTTCTTTGTGGGCCCTAAGGGCAAGTGAGTTGTCCGTCTGCTAATGGTGGCTATAAGACGTGGGAGTCATACCTTACGACTGGGTTTAAGTACATATGGTCCCAGTTTACACGCCACGCTGACCCCCTTCCTCTTCGCTCCGACACCTTTTTTTTACTTGTCTTGCCCATGTTTCAACGAACTCGGTTAGAACCAGGTCGCGTCTGAGGAAAATAAGGACAACAATCCAGTAGCTTTCAGCTGTAACGATATGAAAAACAATCGCCACTGCTACTACCAGTGCTTGATAACGCCGTGCCCGGCTGAAGCGAGCACAGGGTCGTCCATGACACCGAGAAACAACGATCGGTGAGACTCAGAAGCCATGGGTGTGAACGCATTAATGCAAGCAGGCGTATTCCAATAGATTCGCCATGCTGGCCACGTACCGCTATGATTAAAACCACAGTGTAACGTGGGTCGTCGAAATTAAATGGGATGAGGAGTATAAAAGCCAAGTCGTGTCGCACAGGTCGCTACCCAAGAAATGCCGGCTCTAATACTTCCCCCGTTTCCGGACGATGTTCCTACACAGTCGATGTTCATCATTGACTATACACTCTTAAAAGCACGCGATCAGGTCGAAGTCGACCGCTTATGGGAGGCCGCCACCAAACTGGGATTCTGGTAGTATGTGCGGTTCATTTATTTTGTTGAAATTGAATAACTCTTGTGCTTTCGTCAGTCTGAAAAACCATGGGGCTGATGATGAAGCCGAACGCATATACGACATGGGTGCCGAGGTGATGGCACTACCTTTGGAAGAGAAGATGAAGTTTGAGCAGGGAGACGATGGTGGATCATTCGGGTGAGATTCGCCTCGTCTATAAGACATCACTTGTTTCTAAAATTCCGTTCAGGTATAAAGCCGCAGGGGCCTTTGTCGTGGATGCGAATGGAGTGCCAGATACGGTCGAATTCATAAACGTCTCGCAGGATGATGCACTCGGGTGGCCGAAAAAAATTCATCGCGAATACCCAGGGATAGTCAATGACCATATGGCATCGACGATTGCTCCATTCATTCGCAAATCCTTACAATTGAGAGACGTTATGCTTGAGGTCTTCAACGAACGTCTTGGATTACCTCCCGGAGAACTGATAAAGAGGCATAAAATAGAAGAGCATAGCAGTAGTGAAGCAAGGATTGTGAAAAGCCCTGTCGTGCGAGACCAAAATACGCAGGAGATTGGCAGCCATACAGACTTCGGTACCTTAGTGAGTTTATTGCATTTGATAAGGTTCAGGTATCCAAAGCGATTTCCAGACAATCTTGTATCACCGACTGGGAGGTTTACAAGTTCTATCGCCTGAATCAGGTACATGGCAGTATGCCAAGGTACGTCTACTCATCAAATGACGTTCGGTGTATAACTTTGGATAAGCCTATACCTGGTCTTGCGATTTGTAATATCGCCGATGCCTTAGCAATTCTGAGTGGAGGGATATTGCGATCGGGCATGCATCGAGTTCTGTGAGTTTCCGAGTTCCCTCTTTACCTAAACATCACTGAGCAGTCCAATAACGAGACCACCACCTGGAGAACAATCCAAGTATGAGAGGTGGTCTGTAGTGTACCTTTCTCGACCTGGAAACTCCGTTCTCCTGGATCCTTTGGCCGATAAGAGCCCTATCATCGCTGATGCGGTTGCAAGGCATCCCGAGAAGGACATTAAAACTGGGGCCACTTCGCTAGAGTGGTACTCTAGAAGGGTCAAGTATAGGAGGTCCAACAACCGGAAGGTATGTGAACTAGTTAGAGAATCATGTTTACTGACAAGATATCATTGTAACAGGGTCCCGAGACCTGGATGGAAGCTGGTCGAGGAACAGAATTTCAAGTAACGGCCTAAATGCATTCTCAGCGTACAGTTTCTTGTATAAACGATAGAGCGTAGATTTTGTCATTACTCATAATAGAGGTGGTTCAACTACGAACCAAATATTGTTGTTATTCGCTGTCGTACAACATGGAGGCTTGAAGGGGAGTGACCGTGACAAAGGCGAACAAACAAACTAGAAAGGAGACATATACCTAGACGGTATATAAGACACTACATAGCGGGTATATCTATGACGCGCAGGATCTCTCTTGCCCCCATTCCCGCTGCTTGTCCATACTCTAATTTGCTCAGGGCTCAGCTCCGCTGGATTTAACCGAATATTTTGATCAGTCAGCTTTCAACCATCCTCCCTCCTTTTGACGGAATATGTCTGGATCGTTGCGTCTTCTATGCTGGGTTGTTGGAGATGATACAAATAATGTCTTCTACGTGGATCTTGATGGAACTGCCAAGGCCACACAGTTGCAGGATGAAATTAAGAAGATGTCATCAGAAGGAAGGGATCGTAATGCAGTTTATCGAGCCTCTACGGCTGCCTCCGTCCTGCAAGCTCATATTCTCAAAGATGCATGCTGTCAACAGTTCTTTATGGGAGATGTCAACGGCATTCTTCTTCCCAGTTTATCCAAGCCCTTTAGGCGGCGAAGTGAAGAGTCCAAGCCCAGAGATTTCCTCGAGTTTAGGATCGAGAGACGGTCGCATGATCGGCTCCATTCGCATTTATATCTGGCGAAGACTATAGATGACGGGGAAACTATCGTTGTTAAGTTTGCGCGTCGGTATCGCATTGAGTTGCACGACGTCTGCGTTTCACGTCGCAGCGCACCTGCTTTGTTGGGAGATCGGCTCCCCCACTGTATCTTGGACGGTGTTACGATGGAATATATGGTTGATGCAGTCCCCACCACCCTATACAAATGGATCTCGACGCACCTTGAACACTTGAAGACTGATTTGGAAGAACTATCTGCACAGCTTCAAAGTCAAGGCTTCGTTCGTTGTTATCTACGTGATGCGAGTATCACTCGTGGAGGCGATGGTCGTGTGATGTTAATCGACTTTGACTGGGGAGCAAGGATGGGGAAGTGACATGCTCTATCCCCAATTTTAACCGAGAGCTGGCTGAGGACAGTCATCCGAAGACCTAAGAATTACAAAAGCAGATGATTTGCATTTGGACGATATATTGAGGAAGACATTTGCAAAAATTCAGCGTCCGCATCTATAATTAACACCACGTTTGTCTCGATTTTTTTTTCTGTAAATTAGAACGCCAATCCAGTGTTGCGGAAACCAACCTGCCCTCGGGCTTCAATATTTGACTTGAGTGCCTGAACCAAACAAGTCGAGCCAAAACAGGAAATGTCACTAGACATGTCTGTTGAGCGAGTGTGAGCATGTCCTCCGCCTCCACCTCGGAGTTCATATTTGACGATGATGACGAAGATGGTTGGCAAGATATGCCTGTCATCCGCCAGGACAATGACCTTACCGGGTTAGACGAAGAAGATCGCAGGAAATACCACTACGTCGAGCCCACTGCTCCCTCTCAACGCACCAATGCAACAGGGAACCTCATCGATTTCGACGAAAGTGGGCACGAATGGCGGTCGAAGAACGAGCAAAATCTCAACGAAAGCGAGTACACGCGCTTGCGCGTCAACGAAGAAGACGACACGGACGAGGTGCACCTGCGCACAAAGTACCTGTTTGATGAGGATAAGGCAATGACACCGCTGAGTCAGATGCAGGCGACTAAGAGCCTGTTAACGGAGGCGCAGCGGATTGCTTACGTTGGTCTGTGTGCGCTCACGGTTAGAGAGATGTCAGAAAGTCTGATGGCGTCCGGTAGGAAGGAGCTGAAGGCTGCCAAGGCGAATATGGATTTATGGGCGCTGAAGATTATGGGCAGGGTGTATTATCATATGGAGTTGGCGACAGAAGGTATGACATCTCTTCTGTCTTCCGAGACCAGTGCCGATCCTGGAGTTAGAACAGAAAATGATTGAAAGTCTTGCGGTGCATGGGGTAAGAGCTATGGATTTAGCTCCGGCTCTCATGACCACGCATACGGTTGCCAATCCAGAGTATGATCCCGAAGAAGCGCGAAGGGCTGCAGAGGAGGGGGATGAACGGATTCGACACTCCAAACGGATACCTAGTGCTCTAGACGAAAGGTCCATTTCTGAGCAGACTCTCGTAGAGGAACCAGTAGAGACCCCAACGCTTCCACCTACCCCTACCCCTACAGCACCATCCCAACCACTGCCCCCAAAGCCGTACCAGACAACGGCTAAAGTGCTCTCAGAAACCTCAACGGCTGCCATGCCAGGCGTTACCACCAGCCTCTCAGCCACAGACAAGGACGTGACACTCGACATCCGGTGGACCGTCCTTTGCGACCTCTTTCTCGTTCTCATCGCCGACAGCGTATATGATGCACGCTCACGCGTGCTGCTTGAAAATGTTGCGAACAAGTTGGGTCTAGGGTGGTTGGACGTTATGAAATTTGAGTGCCGCGTGACGGAAGCATTGGAGATCCAGGAGAATGTGGAAACGCTGGAACATCAAGATCTTGTTGCGGAACATCAGAAGATGGCCAGGAGGAAGAGGTATATGATGCTCGGGCTCGCGACATTGGGTTCGTTCTTTCCAACCTCGGGGCATATATATGGCTCATTTATAAACATTTAGGTGGTGGACTGGTTATTGGGCTATCGGCTGGCTTACTTGCTCCAGTCATCGGAGCAGGTTTAGGCGCGGCGTTCACGACAATCGGTATTACGGGCACCACAGGATTCTTAGCAGGAGCAGGTGGTGCAGCTGTTATAACCACCGGAGGAGTTCTAACTGGTTCTGGAATCGCTGTGAACGGAATGGCCAAACGAACGAGGCTAGTGAGGACATTTAACGTCTTGCCGCTACACAACAACAAGCGCGTTAGTTGCATACTCACCGTACCCGGGTAAGCCCTACGAATTATTTCCGGACATGGTGTTGGACGATACTGATTTCAAGATCTAGGTTCATGAATGGTGCTCAAGATGACGTCCGGCTTCCTTTCAGTGTGTTAGATCCTCTCGTAGGAGACGTGTTTAGCGTACTATGGGAACCGGAGATGATTCGAGAAACAGGAAGCGCGTTGAAGATTTTGACGGGCGAGGTGCTGTCGCAAGTTAGTATGACAGTATTGCAGGCAACGGTGATGACGGCGTTGATGTCGGCTCTTCAATGGCCTGTTAGTGAGTGTACTTCTGCTTCCTATTCTTTTCGGTCTTTGACGGATTGCGGTAGTTCTTACGAAACTAGGATATCTTATTGACAACCCGTGGAATAACGCACTGGACCGTGCAAGACGGGCAGGACTTGTCCTAGCGGATGTTTTACTCCACCGTCATCTTGGCGTACGACCCATAACCCTAATCGGGTTCTCACTAGGCGCTCGCGTGATATTCTACGCTCTAATCGAGCTAGCAAAACAAAAAGGCTACGGAATCGTACAAGATGTATTCCTTCTAGGTGCAACCTTGTCTGCATCGACGCATACATGGTGCGAGGTGCGCTCCGTTGTTTCGGGGCGGCTGGTCAACTGTTATGCAAAGAACGATTGGGTTCTAAACTATCTTTTCCGCGCAACGAGTGGTGGTGTAGGTACAGTTGCAGGTCTGAGGCCAGTTAATGACGTTCCGGGGTTGGAGAACGTGGATGTAACAGATAAGATCGCAGGGCATATGAGTTATAGGACGTTTATGCCACTTTTATTGGATCAACTCGGGTTTCCGGTGTTTGCTGATTATTTTGATGAGCCCGAGGTGCGTTGCATTTCCCGGTAATCGAGTGTGGTGGTGGTGCTAATGGAGAGTGTTGTCTGTAGCAACCTGATTTTGAAGGTGACAGAATTGTGGTGAGGGAGCAAGACGATCAGAAGAAACGTGGATGGTTTTTTGGCCAGAAAAAGTCGAAACAAGACGTGCGGCATGTGTCTCGGCCGCCTTCTGCGTCGAATTATCAGAAGAAGAGTTCGACCGGAAGTATGTCGGGCAAGGTGGATGATGACCTCCCCCCGCGTGTAGACCATACGATGGGGGAAAAATCGGAGGCTGAGGGTGGCCCACCCTCCGCACAGGATACGACGGATGCTGCAACCGGCGTAGATGCGTCCGTTCCAGGTCGGGAGTCGGTGGATTCTGTAACCGATTCCCGGCTACCTGCTCACGCTGGATTCGATTTTGCAGCCATCAAGCAGGCGATCGGCGAGTCCCAAAAGGACACCAAGGGTGAACATACCAAATCTTTGAACTTGAAGAATGGATTTGCGAGTTCGGTTGGATCGAAAATACCTCCTCTGTCGACGAGCCGGTCGATGTCGATGCCCGTTCAGACCCTGGATAGTATCCGGGTTAGTAAAATGGACTCGGGTTTGGGAAGGAGGAAGGAGAGCACTTCTGTCAGTTTAGGGGAGGAAGGGTCGAAATCGAAAGTGGGAGACAGATTGGCTTCATTGTTCCATCAGTCAATGAAGGAAGAGGATACGGCCAGTCATCATGGAATCCAATATCGAGAAGAGGAAGAAGAGGAAGATATCAGTGTGACACCTGGATCCGGGGGGCGACAAACAGGCGGAATTGCACACTCGGGTCTTCGTTCAATGTCATATGAATCGTTTGCAGTGGCGCCAAAGTTGCCCAACGCGTCTACTCCCAATTTGTCACTTGCGGATGCTGTCGGTTCAATTTGGGATAATGCTGATTCTACGTCTATAGCGTTGACACCAACATCAACGTCAGCTACAAATCCCGCTTCGACTTCAACTAATATACCAGTTATACCATCGTCTACCTCTTCACTGTCATCATTCTCAAATAACCCATTTGCATCTACGCCAAGTTCGTCCGCGTTTATTTCATCTTCCTCCGTTCCTGGGTTATCATTCGGTGGAAGTGATGGATCGATCACGGTCGGTGGTTCGCTCGGATGGGGAGCGGGAACGACTGGAGATCCGTGGTCTGCGTCTACGTCGCTTAGATTGGGTCATGGTGGATCTGGATCTGGATTGGCCACTGCCGCCAATTCTAATGCTAGTGGTGGCGAGTATGCATTTGGGAAGAAACGCACGCCATTGTCTTCTGGGTTTGAGTCGAATCCGTGGTCTTGATCCAAGTTTAGGCTCCTACGATCCTTTGGCGGCGTGTTTTCTGGCTTGACTTTATAGACGGACCACAGGTTTATTGTATGATTTAGTGATTTCACTGTTATTTCGTTCGTTCGTTCGTTCCCACCTGTTTAATCTCATCATGTGCAGATATCATCATTCAATTTTACTTAAATTACAGCGATCTGAGAGTATTAAATCATGACCCGAACTCGGTAGAATTATCTTCATCAAATCTGGACCAACACACCCCTCATTAACATTGCTCACTGTCACAGCACAATACGCGTTAGCGAACTAACCGACCTCCTGACAAGTTCGTCCCCAGCTCGTATTAGTACCCTGAAACATAGAAATCGGAAAACGTTTCCCGGGAACGTCGGTGGTGGACGGTGGCCGTTGATGCATGATGCATGATGCTGCGAAAACGGAATCTCCCATCCCACAGAAGAGGAAACTTTGCGTCCCCCTCTTGCATGGCTTCGAATCGCTTGTTATTCCAGGAGTAAATTCGACAGTTGCTGGACCCACATTCGCAGGGACCCAACGGGATGTTTCTGGACCGTTCATCGTATGCACCAGAGTCGGCCGCGAGAGAACCAGTTACCTGGTCGTCCTAATAGAAAAGACCTCGATGCAGGCTATGTACCGTCTACGTTGAGAGATGTGCCAGTGAAGAATGTCGCCATCTATCGATAACGGACATCCCCGGCCTCGCCTCCGCGGAGTTAAGTTCAGAGGAGCCATTCATCGATGACGGCAATTTCGAGTCACAGAAGTAAGCTGTTGTAAGTTTCTCTAATAATAGCGCCTTTCGACGACGGTTGACAAGTTGGAAAATATAGTTCAGTCAATTAGCATTTTGGCAGGTACCTGTGCACTTCCCATGTTCCTCAACATGCTGAAACCTTGTCCTAAACCATCTTCGAGAGAGAACAAGAATCGATCCTATACTGGCAGTCGAAGTTGATCCATGTGGGTCCATGGGTATCGTTGTTATCTAAGTATGGATAACTATTGTTTCTGATTGTATTAATGTTCCCAACTAGGTTATCGTGCCTTCCCAGTCAAGCTATTCGCTAAGCGTGTCCAGCTTTTGTTATGAATCATTAAGCAAGGCTATGCATCCCGTTTCAGTATCCACGCTGTTTCCAATTCTCGCTATTTACGATTCGTGACAACTTAAAGCACCTTATCTCCAAACAATGAAGCGAAGAACATTTATAAAGGCTCACTCGCTAGGCAATGAACACAAATTAACTAGTTGAGCGGTACGCTTCCTGAATTGTTCAGTTCTACGTAGACTGATTTCGCTCCTTGTAGAAGGGGAGTCGTCGTCACCGCATAACTCACACGTATATCATTGCCGGTCATGGTTACTTCTGGTGAGAAGGAACACTCTTGTAATCGTATTTCGGCTCATGTTTCCCGCCGTTTTAAAGGCGGTACAGACTCAGGTACACCAACAAGCGATGTAGGTATTCATCCTGTGGGTGCTTCGGAAGGTGGGGCATGTTTCCCTTCGGAACGTTGCAGCCTAAATTATTATTGAAGGGCCGGCGGAACCCCCACCGCTCCTCATTAATGCTAGGAAATCAAGTTCAGACTATATTCAAGAGATTTTTAAGCTCAATCTATGCAAATTTGAAGCTTCGAAAAATCATACGAAGTCCGATTCGACACGGAGACCGCAATACTATGATCAACATCTCGACAAAAACTTAAGGCCGATGACACTTGTTTATTGCCCTGAGCTTATTGTAGAACTTGCCAAAGTCGCGAACGACCATCTGGAGAATTACAAGATAGGAGCACTAAGCGAACAACAAGATCTTGACTCACGTCAAATAGCGTATAAGTTAATGCGACCCACGAAAGTTACGCGGGAAGATGGCATAACTGATGCCTATGCTGCGCTCGTGTCGGAGACAGTCCGACCTATCGCTTCTTCCCTCGCGTTTAATTTGTCATCCGTCAGGGCGCCGTGTTTAGAATGGTCGTCCTACCTGAAGCAGGACAAGGCCATTCCGGATGCGGCATTGGTCGTTGATCTTGATATCCTACCTCCTCACGAATGTCCTTATACGCCTAGGGCAACGGAGGATAGTGGCACTGAATTCAACCATTGCCAAATCTGTAGCGACCACGACATGACTGCCATCATGTTGAAGGATGTTGCCCTCTACTTCCCAAACGTTTTACTATTCGAATTCAAGAGTCTGCGTGTTGCGCCTTACAAACAAATGTTTGCGATTCTAGAGGAAACCTGCAAGGAAGAAATTACGTGGGAAACATGTAATACGGACTGCAATCATAGCTTGGTGTCTATTCCCGTGACGGGGAGTCCAACTGGATTTGACGCGAAAAAACCTGTCGTCAAACTGACTGGATCGGACTGGAAAGAATCTAAGATGGCTCTTTCCTCGGTCGTGTTGGAAGAAAAGCACAAGACAAAAGCAAGGCATATAATTCAACAAGTAAGATGTGTTTGACGTATGCATTATGGTTTCTCATTATTCTTGGACAGGTAGCTGCAGAGATGGTCAAACACGATGCCACTTTCCTTGTCCTCAATGCCGGTCCTTACGAGATAGTATTCTGCAGGAAACGTGCTGAACGAACGTTGTACCTAGGCTTCATCAATACTGCTGTTCCATCTGGAGGAACGTCTGAACCTGGTTACTTCCAGGTCCATATTGGCCTCCATATCGCTTCAATCAATGACGCAATGGATCGCGCAGCGCAACTGATAGCATGTGAAACTTCTAAATCACTCCCGTCTTCATGGACTGCATACGAGAGGCATCATGTCAAAGAACCCAACATCGCGATAAACGACAAAGTCAATATCGAGCAGGCTCTATTCGATTGTCGTAAATTGGCCTTAGTTCCCACCACTACGAAGGAACTAATGTTATCCTACAATCGTCAAAACTTCTATGAATGTTACCCTCCTGAAAGGCAAAAGTCTCGTATTCTCGAGATCAGGACGAAACCTACAAATGATTTCAACGTTTACGTTGGTACTGTAGTGTTGTCTGGGTCTATTTTTGAAGACTGCGTCATAGTCAAAACAGCAGTTGGAACACATGCGACGAACATGCTCTTGAGTGAGGCTTCTATATATCGATCTTTGGGTGGTGATCCTCAACGTTGCAAAATTCCGGTTCAATATGGATCATTTGTTGAACATTCCAACGAGGAGAACTGGAACGCGATCCTGCTGCTACAGCACGTAGGGAAGCCATTTTCTCTCTTTTCTTTTCCACTATCTGGCCAGCAGATGTACGTGAAGTATCTTGATCGGAAGGGATATGTACTAAAGGTGATGGCATATAGAGATACTCTGAAGAAGACGCTAGAGCATATACACGGCAGGTACTACAAGCACGGAAATCTGAAGGAGCAAAACATTATCGTTGCAAAAGACAACAAGGAGGGCGCCGAGGTTTATCTAGTTGGTCTAGGCAGAGTTAAACGCGCTCAAGAACCGGAGAGGATCCAGGAAAAAGAAGATTTCTCAAACCTCTGCAGGAAATTGGAGCGCAGACGGAAGAGGGGACTATCAGTTCGCCTTGGTCCAGTTCCATCATATTCATTGCCCGAATCTCCTCAATCTGCGCAAGAAATATTTGAAGACGTAACAATTTGGATGAAGGATGCGCCGACCAAATCCTTCTCCTTGTCAGAAGCCACCCACTGTTGTAATTGGGGTGATACGTTTTCGGACTGGGTAGACGTGGAATTCTCGGAGGTGGAACATGGACGGAAGTTCTTAAAGATATGGGAGGGAAGGCCTGGTAATTTCAAGGACATCGCATGTTTCGAAAATCTACAGTAGCACTTTAATCTCGTGTCCATCATGATGCATGTGCATGAGGAGTGGTGTCGTCTCGTGGGAAAGTTTTGATGTTCATACTGATCAACATTCAATATTCAACTATCCGGCTATGACGCATCGGAATATCTTCGAGGAACTGCTGGATCTCTTCGACTATAGTCCTCCAGAAGTTCGCCTTGACGACGACTCTAATGTCACATTTTCATATCCGAACTTGTTCTATGATCGACATCTGGATCCGCTATTGACGCTAAAACATGTCCAACTGGTTCCTTCTCTCCTGTTCGACATCTCCACAATTGTGAATGACGAACTAGATCTATTGGAGAGAAACGGGATACTTCTTCCTTTAATTGAAAATGACAGTAAAGATGGGTGTTGTTTCTGCACTAAATCTGAGCGCAAACGCTTTTCTCCCCGCGCGAAGCTCACTGATGCAGTTGCCGTCGCCAAAATCTTCGCTGAAGTGTCCCACGAATACTGTGAATCCATTGCATCGACAATCTCTCTCTATCCGCATTCCAAAACATGGCTGCCCATCCTATCGTTTGTCGAAGACGAAGATTTGGGTTCTGGCCGATATCCTACCATGATAGATAACTTCGTTCTTCAAATTCCGCATGACCTTGACGCTCCGAAACCAGACGTCGCCGATGCCATTTGGTCTTGTCTAACTGAGGAGCTCCGTCTAGATATTCGCGAAATATCTAGTAAATTCAAGTCTATTGCCGCCTTCCAATTCCATGTCCCAAATTCCAAAGTGGAAGGCCTATTTACAGAGATGGGAGAGAAGGCGAAGCGGAAAAAATTCTCTTGGTTAAAATGCCCAACAACTGGTTACGGGCAGAACGATGCCTCGGTGCCTGTCTCTCCTGATTCCACTTCAACAATCAAGTTATTACCGCCCATTGCAGCATCTTGTATTTTTGCATCCGAGGTTCGGCGCAGCGCTCGCCTGAGTGCTAAGAGGTCATTAACATCTACAAATGGTTCACGTACAGCCGTAAAAGGTCGGAAAGGTCGCGAAGTAGTCACCGTTTGGCCTACCGTCACTGTCAAGACTCAAACAGTTATGAAGCCTAGTTCTGACCTGTTTATTCAGCAGGTAAACTCCTCACTTTTATATCGATGTGAACTTATGTCTTAAATGATAGGCTTGGACACGTTCATCCTATTTCGACTCCACATTCATGATTTTCAACTGTGGGCGATATGAACGTATAGGATTTCGACACAGAGCAAGCCAGACGTTATTCCTATCTGACTTGATAGACGTGTCGCAATGCTTTAGCCCTGGATACGGTCAAGTTCACGTTGGATTATACATGCTGATCCTCCGAGATGCGCTAGATCGTATACGTGGAGCAAGAACCAATTCAAATAGCAGGAAGGTGTCGATGAAGCGAAAATACTTAGAAGAGATACCTACGAGGTCTAAGAGACCTAGGACAAGGTACAACGTGTCTAGGGATGTGGAGGGCGAGCATAAAGGTGAAGATGTGTCATCAGTATGATTAATTTATCTCGTTCTATGATCTTTTTCTAATACAGAGTACTAGCTTCTCCGCAGAATTAATTGTCGAGCATTAGCGTTGTTACGTCTTCAGTATGGTCCTTTCAACTCTCCTTCCCCTGCTGCCCTATATCGTATAGGTCCTGCAGTGGTACCCGATATCATTCAAAGCAAGGATGGGCCACATGTTTCGAACGCGAAGGCGAATCAAAAGTATGGCCCGAATGATTATTTCCGCATCACCTTGACATCGGAGGTAGCCCAAGGAGCCGTAGGCAGGGTTCATGATGGCATCATCGAAATTCAAACCGCTGACGGTCAGGTTCACAGCTGCAAAGTAGCTGTTAAAATTGCGTTTGAACCTGACCAGCAACGGAAGATGCGGCATGAATATGCAGTCTACCGTTACATGGGACTCAAAAACGTGAAAGGTGTTCCTAGTGTCTACGGGCTATTCGAAGATGTTGTAGATAAAGCAATGGTTCTTGTCATGAGCAATGTCGGGAGAAGTCTGGTTACCCAACCAAGTTGGAGAGAGCGCTTGGAAGTTAGCTTGACAGAGGAAGAAAAGTACGTAATGTCCCAACCTTTCACCTCGTATGGTGCAGACAAGTTGATGCAATGATAGGGAAGCTTTTAAGGTGGCTATGACGGAGATACATGAAGCAGGTGTCCGGCACTACGATATTCGCCCGGAGAATTTGATGATGGATGACGAAGGGCGGGCTACCATAATCGATTTTGACGCGGCAAAAGTCAAAGCGGGTAAACGATCACGCCAGCGAGAGTTTGAACATTTGTGTGCTCTCCTCAATGGGCACTATGATCCACCTAATCAATGGACAAGTCCACGAACGTCAATATCTGCAATGTCTCCTCCTACGGATGACGACATATTAAAAGGACGCATTTGACGTGTGCCCATTTGTGACGATCTCACTTTATTAGATTGATACCTAACCATACAGATACCCGTGTATTGTACAAGATTTCCATTCCGCCCTTCGAGCACTTTCGACTAATGCAATTAGGTTTTTAATCCGTTTTCGAAAAGGCGCAGGCCGAAATATTCACTTTTAACATGCAGATAACAAAGCCCTCTTTTTAAACTTTCTCTGCGATTCTTGCCGGCATTGACCAATCTCCTATGTTTTTCTCCCTCCTTTGTCGAGTCCCTTTGCTTCCAGTGACGATCACAGGTTCTGTCGTCATTTTCTTCTTTTGCCGGACAGCCCGCCCCGGGCAGATGCTTTCTCGCTTCTCGTCCCGGTGATAATCATGAATGATTTAGGTAACGATCTGCAGACGCTACACCATGGATCTTTCCGTACTAGGTATTCAGTACCCGTACCTTGGAAAAGCCGACCTCCTTTCTGTCAGTTACCCGCATAAGACGCGAGTGTTCATGCGTATCTTTGATACCCTGGTTACCTTATAACACTTACATTAAAAAACGTGTGTCCGAAAACTCTCATCAATAGATGGTTCTTAGCGCAGAATGCGTGGTAGAATGGGTAGACGTAGATCGTTTGTGAATGAGATATTTCGAGGATCTCGGTCTTTTTGAATTACTCCGTTAGTTGTTCGAAAAATTGCGAAAATCATAATGATCTGCAAAGAGGCCTAGCTATGACTCCGCATAGATATACAGTGTTTATTAAAGAGGGTACGGGAGAGTAAAAGTAGGGGAAGCGATGAATACTCCCTATTAGGAGCGCCGCATCCAGCAAAGGAGCGTGAGCCGTTTCACGTTCAGCGCGATCACTTCGGACCTCGGTTATCCTAAGTATGACTCGCCGTCGATAGAGCTGCAAAGCACCCCGCAAAAATCTTAAAAATTGTAGTCACTTCGCTTGAGTGTGATGCTCGAGAGAGCTCTAAAGTGCCAGAGGCCAATCGGAAGAAGTGGGAACCCGATCATGCCAGCACTGATGTATGTGCGAGACTGAGCAGCGCGAGCCGACAATCAGGAGAAGAATATATTTGTTTGACCTCAGGCTGTGCGAGCGTTGTCTTATTATATTATCCGCATCTACATCAACGTTCAACGTTCAACAGCGACAGAATATCAACACATACATAAAACCTTTAGTGTAAACAGCCTTGCGCCGTACCTTATCTATATATCCACGAATCACTTTGCTTGTTCCGTGGGTATTGAAATAATTCCACTCCTGTGTTTTAACTCCATCGTTTTTGTTATCAATGACTGTTTTCCCATCATATTGTATTGTACGTCCATATGGCACCATAAGGGCGAGTATATGTTCTCCAATGACGCATGATGCACTATGAATGCCAGCCATAGATCGGCGACCAGCGCACATTCATCAATGAAACGAGGTTTTTCTATGGACGCAAATTCTGCAATCTGAAAAAGAGCAGTACATGATGGTGGGAGACTCCTAAATCCAGCGACATATATATCAAAGCTGTGACTTTTGACTGAAACGGTCGTGTGACATCCTATACACTCTGAGTCGCTATCAGTGGCAAGCCAAACAGGGGTAACATTATTTACGTAATTAATTGTTTATAGAGGGTTGAAACGTTGATGATCTAGGTTAAAAAAAAAAAAGACTGTCGTAAACGTCAAGGCATAAAATAATTTCAATTTCACAGGTGTAACAGCACCAGATGCTTCGATGTACACCCCTCCGAGGGGAAGGTGGGTAAGCTTCTGATCACCAGAGCGATGCATGATTCCATGAAGAAGATTATCCAAAGGGCCATCCCGACCGTAATTGACGATGTACATGTTCCCAACATTAGTTGTACGGCTGTTTAGATTGCCAGCGATGTCATTGAAAGTGCTATTGTTGATGGTGGTATCCGTTGCACCCTTTAAAGTCGGCATGCTCGACTCGGAGGAGGGAGGAGTAATCAATAGCCACAGCGGTGGATTGGGTTTGACTGGGCAATTAGAGTGTATGGTCTGAATTGAGCTATGCGTGGCGAGTGTGTAGGATTGGATTTCGAGGTGGTCTAATAGTTGTGTAGTACCGCTATGGTCGGCGCTGCACAGGAGCTTGAAACTAGTCTAGACGTCACATTGAATGACCAATATGTGACTGACCGATTGACATCCTATACACTATCACTGGACCCCTAATTATATGTTTGTTTGGGTTCAGAGCACTTTTCTATGGTAGAGGAGAACTCTCATCGATAGATGGTTCTTGGTAGAATGAGTAGACGTCGATCGTTTTCTTCTTGTGAATGAGATATTTCGAGGATCTGTACTCCATTAGTTGTTCGAAAAATCAAAACGATCTGCGGAGAGGCCTAACTATGACTTTTTTTTTCGCATAGATATACAGTGTTTGTTAAAGAGAAAAGTAAGGGAAGCGATGAGCATGCCGAATGGAACGGCCGAAGATCCGATGAATATGAGGTGACCGAAGCGATACTCCCTATTAGGAGCGCCGCATCCAGCAAAGGAGCGTGAGCCGTTTCACGTTCAGCAGCGCTGGCAATCCTACGAGCGGCGTGGCGATCAGCGCGGTCACTTCGGACCTCCGTTATCCTAAATACGGCTCGTCGTCGATGGAGCTGTAAAGCACCCCGCGAAAATCTTCAAAATTGTAGTCACTTCGCTTGAGTGTGATGCTCGAGAGAGTGTTCTAAAGTGCCAGAGGCTAATCGGAAGAGGTGGGAACTCGATCATGCCAGCGCTGATGTATGTGCGAGAGCCGACAATCAGGAAGAGAAGAATATATTCGTTTGACCTCAGGCTGTGCGAGCGTTGTCTTATTGTATTATCCGCATCTACATCAACAGCAGCAGCATATCAACATATACATAAAGCCTTTAATGTAAACAGCCTTGCGCCGTACCTTGTCTGTTTCATATATCCACGAATCACTTTGCTCGTTCCGTGGGTATTGAAGTAGTTCCATTCCTGTGTTTTAACTCCATCGTTTTTGTTATCAATGACTATTTTCCCATCATATTGTATTGTACATCCATGTGACATCATGGGGGCGAGTATATGTTCTCCAATGACGCATGATGCACTATGGATGCCAGCCATAGATCGGCGACCAGCGCACATTCATCAATGAAACGAGGTTTTTCCATGGACGCAAATTCTGCAATCTGAAAAAGAACAGTACATGATGGTGGGGGACTCCCAAATCCAGCGACGTATATATCAAAGCTGTGACTTTTGACTGAAACGGTCGTGTGGCATCTTATACATTCTGAGTCGCTATCAGTGGCAAGCCAAACAGGGGTAACATCATTTACGTAAATTAACTGAAAGTGTCCGCGGGCATCGATGGTCTAGTTAAAAAAAAAAAGACTGTCGTAAGCGTCAAGGCATAAAATGATTTCAATTTTACAGGTGTAACAGCGCCAGATACTTCGATGTACACCCCTCCGAGGGGAAGGTGGGTAAGCTTCCGATCATCAGAGCAATGCATGATTCCATGAAGAAGATTATCCAAAGGGCCATCCCGACCGTAATTGACGATGTACATGTTCCCAACATTAGTTGTACGGCTGTTTAGATTGCCAGCGATGTCATTGAAAGTGCTATTGTTGATGGTGGTATCCGTTGCACCCTTTAAAGTCGGCATGCTCGACTCAGAGGAGGGAGGAGTAATCAGTAGCCACAGCGGTGGATTGGGTTTGACTGGGCGATTAGAGTATATGGTCTGAATTGGGCTATGCGTGGCGAGTGTGTAGGATTGGATTTCGAGGTGGCCTAATAGTTGTGTAGTACCGCTATGGTCTGGATTCTGGCGCTGCACAGCAAATCGGTCACACATCCAGTCATTGTGACGTCTGAGTTTCAAGCTTCCTATGCCAAATTGAAACCGGGGTAACATCATTTACGTTATTCCTATCTGACTTGATAGACGTGTCGCAATGCTCTAGCCCTGGATACGGTCAAGTTCACATTGGATTATACATGCCACTGATCCTCTGAGATGCGCTAGGTCGTATACGTGGAACAAGAACCAATTCAAATAGCAGGAAGGCGTCAATGAAGCGAAACTTCACCTCGTATGGTGCAGACAAGTTGATGCAATGATAGGGAAGCTTTTAAGGTGGCTATGGCGGAGATACATGAAGCAGGTGTCCGGCACTGCGATATTCGCCCGGAGAATTTGATGATGGATGACGAAGGGCGGGCTACCATAATCGATTTTGACATGGCGAAAGTCAAGGCGGGTAAACGATCACGCCAGCGAGAGTTTGAACATTTGTGTGCTCTCCTCAACGGGCACTACGATCCGCCTAATCAATGGACAAGTCCGCGGACGTCAGTACCTGCAATGTCTCCTCCTGCCGATGACGACATATTAAAAGGCCGCATTTGACGTGTGCCCATTTTGTGACGATCTCACTTTATTAGATTGATACCTGGCCATACAGATACCCATGTATTGTACATGATTTCCATTCCGCCCTTCGAGCACTTTCGACTAATGCAATTAGGTTTTTTAAAATGCGCGGTCCATTTTTAACGTGCAGATGACATTGTCGTCCTTTCTGCTGCTTCTCCCTCTTTCTCTGCGATTCTTGCTTTTTCAAGGCCCCTCCTTTTCCGAGTCCCGTGGCTCTTCCAGTGATGATCACAGTCTGTTGTCTTTGGCAGTCCAAAAAGACAAGGTAGAGCTTCCGCAACTCGAATTCACCGAATATGCAGAGGACGCGGTATATCTAGTAATATGTCAGAGTTTTGCGGCCCCACGCTCAAATCCAAGCATACATTTAGGAATCACATGTTTGGTGAATGGACGTATTCACAAGCGGGAGTGTCGTAAGTAGGGAGGGTACAAAGTGAAATTATCATTAAACCGTTTGGAAAATGACCCCGTTCCTTTGCGCTCTTTATCAGTGACGAAGTGACGAAGTGAAGAATGAAATGGGCAACGCCTAAGACAGAACTAGCTACAAGGACGGTACCGAGACATCACGTCCTTTGCTATTCTGGTTCAATCCAATGCTTTTAATCCACCGACTTAATTGACTTACATGCACTCTAACCCTGGAAGTGTGCTTGCAAGGATACCGTTAAATTCAAAGCTTCACGTCATTCAATAATCACTTGCCCAGTTATGGCGCATCGGGAGGTCGACGATCCATTGGACTCCTAATTATATGTTTCTTTCGGTTCAGAAACACTTTTCTATGCTAGTGGAGAACTCTCATCAATAGATGGTTCTTAGCGCAGAATGTGTGGTAGAATGGGTAGACGTAGATCGTTTGCGAATGAGATATTTCAAGGATCTGGCCTTTTAAGTTATTCCGTTAGTTGTTCGAAGAGTTACGAAAATCAAAACGATCTGCAGAGAGGCCTAACTATGACTCCGCATAGATATACAGTATCTGTTAAAGAGGATACAGGAGAGTAAAAGGAAGTAAGGGAAGCGATGAGCATACCGAATGGAACGGCCGAAGACCCGACGAATATGAGGTGACTGAAACGATACTCTCTATAAGGAGTGCCGCATCCAGCAAAGGAGCGTGAGCCGTTTCACGTTCAGCAGCGCCGGCAATTCCACGAGTGGTGTGGTGTTCAACGCGGCCACTTCGGACCTCCGTTATCCTAAATACGACTCGTCGTCGATAGAGCTGTAAAGCACCCCGAGAAAATCTTCAAAACTGTAGTCATTTCGCTTGAATGTGATGCTCGGGAGAGTTCTAAAGCGCCAGAGGCTAATCGGAAGAAGTGGGAACCCGATCATAGCACTGACGTATGTGCGACAAATACACGCTCAAGGTCTTCCCCTAGCACCGCAACTTCACAGCCTGTTTTCTCGAGCATTTCAGGATCAGGCTCAAAGTTCCGGAATTGTGCAAATTGTGATTCCGATAGGTCTTTGAATGGTAGTTGAGGAGGTAACGCCTGGAGAAGTGTATTAAGGTGTGCTAGAACTTCCTTGAACTTGTTATCTGATAACAACTCTGCTGAGGAGTATGGCATCTTCGAAGACTGGAGGAGATCACGTCTGATTTCTTCCCCTAGCAGCCTGTCTGATATTCTAACACGGCCTTCTCGGTCAACTAATTCTAACAATGCTTACTAACCTGTTATTAACTGTGAGAAATAACACGTGTAAATAAATAGACCACTATTCCGGTCGCCGAGCCAGCGCGTGCGAATAAAACGTGTATAGGTTAAAAAAAAGACTGTCGTAAACGTCGAGGCATAAAATGATTTCAATTTTACAGGTGTAACAGTACCAAATACTTCGATGTGCACCCCTCCGAGGGGAAGGTGGGTAAGCTTCTGATCATCAGAGCGATGCATGATTCCATCCAAAAGGCCATCCCGACCGTAATTGACGATGTACATGTTCCCAACATTAGTTGTACGGCTGTTTAGATTGCCAGCGATGTCATTGAAAGTGCTATTGTTGATGGTGGTATCCGTTGCACCCTTTAAAGTCGGCATGCTCGACTCAGAGGAGGGGGGAGCCATCGATAGCCACAGCGGTGGATTGGGTTTGACTGGGCGATTAGAGTGTATGGTCTGAATTGAGCTATGCGTGGCGAGTGTGTAGGATTGGATATCGAGGTGATCTAATAGTTGTGTTGTATCGGTCTGGAGTCTCAGAGGCGCTGCACAGGAACTGGGAGTTTCCCGAATAGGAAGAGGGAAGTGTGACGAGGTGACGCAAGAGATAATCTAGCGTCGCTTTCTCTTGAACGGTCACCTCGTCTCCCGCTTTGCAAAGGAATCCTCCATTCTTTTCGTAGAATCGCACAACGCTAGATGTCACAATAACTAATATGTGACTGACCGATTGGCATCCTATACACTATCCACTGGACCCCTAATTATATGTTTGTTTGGGTTCAGAACACTCTTCTATGGTAGGGGAGAACTCTCATCGATAGATGGTTCTTTGTAGAATAAGTAGACGTCGATCGTTTTCTTCTTGCGAATGAGATATTTCGAGGATCTGTGCTCCGTTAGTTGTTCGAAAAATCAAAACGATCTGCAAGGAGGCCCAACTATGACTTTTTTTTCGCATAGATATACAGTGTGTATTAAAGAGAAAAGGGAAGCGATGAGCATGCCGAATGGGACGGCCGAAGATCCGATGAATATAAGGTGACTGAAGTGATACTCCTTATTAGGAGCGCCGCATCCAGCAAAGGAGCGTGAGCCGTTTCACGTTCAGCAGCGCTGGCAATCCCACGAGCGGCATGGCGTTCAGCGCGGCCACTTCGGACCTCCGTTATCCTAAGTACGACTCGCCGTCGATAGAGCTGTAAAGCACCCCGCGAAAATCTTCAAAATCGTAGTCACTTCGCTTGAGTGTGATGCTCGAGAGCGTTCTAAAGTGCCAGAGGCTAATCGGAAGAAGTGGGAACCCGATCATGCCAGCGCTGATGTATGTGCGAGAGCCGACAATCAGGAGGAGAAGAATATATTCATTTGACCTCAGGCTGTGCGAGCGTTGCTTTATTGTATTATCCACATCTACATCAACAGCGACAGCATATCAACATATACATAAAGCCTTTAATGTAAACAGCCTTGCGCCGTACCTTGTCTGTTTTATATATCCACGAATCACTTTGCTCGTTCCGCGGGTATTGAAGTAGTTCCATTCCTGTGTTTTAACTCCATCGTTTTTGTTATCAATGACTGTTTTCCCATCATGTTGTATTGTGCATCCACGTGGCATCGTGGGGACGAGTATATGTTCTCCAATGACGCACGATGCACTATGGATGCCAATCATAGATAGGTGACCAGCGCGCATTCATCAGTGAAGCGATGGATGCAAATTCCACAATCTGTACATGATTATGGGGACTCTCAAATCCAGTTGTCAGCGACATACATATCAAAGCTGTACTGAAACGGTCGCGTGGCGTCCTATACATTCTCGTTATCAGTGGCAAGCCAAACAGGGGTAACATCATTTACGTAAATTAACTGGGACTGTGTGCATCGTGCATCATGGATGCTGTGTGTCGATAGCATCAAGTGCTTCCTTATGCTAAGCACTGGGGCGGCGTTAGAAAACCTGTTGAGATGGTACTGTGGTGGCCAGAGATGGGTTCGCTGGCCGGCTCCAACGGGAATCGGTGTTTCTATTTTTTTTTATGGTGAGACGGAACTGAGACGGCTGGCTTTGTACTATTGCAACACCGCAAGGGTTATTCCCTCCGAATTCGGCTCTAACTGATGGACCTGACCAAAGGTTAATATTAATATTTCACATATCATCATTACTTAGATATGCTGGTTGTCCACACAGCCTCCTTTGAGTTTGATACCCATCAGCTCCACCGTACCCTCGCAAAACAAGCGTCTGAAGGCCTAGCTGAGCAGCAATACAGCATAGACCGCGCCTACAAGCGACACACAGAAATCTAGGTATGCGACCCAAAAGAAGTGATCCTAAGGAGCTTAGGAACCGGAGGATCAGCTAAGCCATCACAGCCGCGCTCATATCAGAACCCCGATTGTTACCCGCATGACAACGGATGCACGTTATATAAATTCACTGCCGAGCCTGTTGAGATTCCCCATCACCATCGTCCCCTGTCGACGACTTACGCTCTCGACAAACCACAGTACGTTGCCCTCATCCTCCCGCCCGTTCTTTCTGACTTTTTGGCAGCTCGTTTGAGGCACTGCCTTGCTGGTCAAGACACTGATCCTCCAACTTGCCTATATCCCGTTGAACGCCCAGGCACAGAAAACACCGACAACGCAAATCGCAAAAAACATCGTTAGAAAAACCTGATAAATATTAATAGTAACATGGCATCCACGTCCGTCCTCAGATCATCACGCGCCGTAGGCCTCTTCGCCTCATCCTCTCCAAAAGCCATCCGCAAGGGGTTATCAGGTCCTTCTCCTCTTCCGCTCTCCCCAAGCCCCTTCCCATTTTCTAGCGTCTTTAATGCCATGCTCTCCACCTCTGCTCGGTCACCTCACGTACCCTCACCGGTTCTTTTTCCAACATATGCGACCCGTTCTCCGAACTCATATGGCCGCGAATCATATCCCGTCTCGCCTAGCTCGAATCCGAGTGTTCTGGAAATCTTATCGCCGTCCTCACCAGGAAACGGAGCTGATTTCAGACTCTCCAGCCCACCAAAGCGCAAGGGCAAGAGGACCGTAGCAGAGTCCGGTCCGCTCGGACCTGGACCTATTATCTTCGAGGAACATGATCCGAGGTCCCCTCGCCCTGCATTCATGAAGAGCTTCGCCGCCTCTTTCGCTCAGGGAAGCAAACCCCGCAGAGGACTACGCAAAGCATTGACGACTTATCCTCGCTCGGCCTGTGCCTCTGCACCGGTTTTGCCGTCTTCCGATTTGGGTCTTGGTGACATCGTCGACACGGACACAGCAAAAGCGCAATCGCGTGACGGAGATCGTAGTCAGGCTGGTAGGAAACGCAGAAACACCTCTGAGGGGGTCATCAACTCCGGTCTTGCTCGACCTCCGCGTGCCTTATCCCCTAATGAGAGGAAGGCCAATCGCCGCAGTGTCGCGTTCAAACAAGCCCCGTCTCGTCGGCTCGCACCGCCCCATTTGGATTTGTCAGCAACAGCGACGAAACTCCATTTAACACCTGTGCGGGAGGCAACTGAGGAATCTGGCGATTTTGAGCTTGACAAGAAGTCGAACGAGGGGGTAGGGTTGGAACCTTCAGACGGAAATGAAAGCGATGTTAGTACCGCAGAGAGTGTAAGACTCTCCATGGCATTCTGGGAGTCTATGTCGTTGGACATGGAAGGAGAGGACGAACTAAACAGTTGTGTGTCTGCTAAGTTTGGTTCAGAAACAGAGTTTCCAGAGTCCGTTACGAGCTCGCAAGTCTCGGATTCGGAGGATGCTCTTTCTATCAAGACGAGGACGGCTCTGTCAGTTCCCCTACCACTGATGTCACCCCGCCCACAAACTCAAGGGGGGTTTACACTGCTCTTTGGAAAGGGCGACGGAAGCTTGTGGACGCCTGGTTTACGACAAGAGGAACGATCACCGCTGGGGATGGACTTGCACTTGGGGGTGCCGCGGAGCGCGTTTACGGCTCCGTCGCCTAATGATCCGTTTGCAAAGTTTCCTTCATTCTCGACTGCGTTGAAGATGCACAGTATGAATATGGCGGATGCAGTGGTAAGGCCCCCGCCGAGAGTGCAGTTGAAGCGATGATGGGAGGCCAAGTAGTGTGGTGTTTTCTGGCCTGCGGTGGATGGGGACAGCGGTGCAGTGTCCTCACCATCAGTTGATCTGATGTAGTAGTGTGAAGTGTCAAATGAATATGGTGGTATTCAAATTACGTGTCAGTGTGAGTATTTTGCGCTAAACCGCATGCCAGTTGGTACAGTAAAAAAAAAGGTACTGGGCAAAACTTGGCCCTGTTGGCTGTGCCCGCTGCTGTGCACTGCCACAGCTGGGTCTAAATATAAAACAAAAATATATAAGGTTCCGTCGGCCACTTCAGTCGCATTTTTTTTTTTCCTTTTGTCTTCTTCAACTCGGCCTTTGCGCCAGCTGTTGCCCGAGCGCATTGGGCAGCGCAGCACCGTAGGCCCTGTGTGCAGCAGCAGCAGCAGTGTGCAAGTACGGAGGGGGGAAGCTGGGGCGTATATCCCGTTACGGTCGGCGATTGATAGGACTAGCTTTTTTACTTTTATCTGGCGTTTCAGCCGCACATTGGCGACTTGCAACCGTGGTTACAGTGCATTCTTGTTCGGGTGAGCCCTTGCCATCGTTTTCTTCTAACCAACCTCGTCTCATTTTTTTGGACTCGACCTTAGATCCTTCGAAAAAAAACAAAACTTCTTGTACAACATATATCATAACACTGTACAGCATACAACGTATACTAGGCCAACATCGTCATGGCTCCCAGACCTATACTCAAGCCACACCTCGTCCTCAACTGCAATAACAATGCCTCCACCTCCAATTCCGTCAATACGAACGCAACGCCACCTCTTCCTTTCACATCATGTTCACAATATCAATTCCTTCAACCCCAATACTCACCGCATGTCCATTTTCCTCCCACGCCCATTTTGACCAGGGCGGGCGTGACGCATTCACCGAGCACGTATGATCGTGCGCCGATTGTGGTCCTTCCAAACGAGTGTGCGATGCCAGGGAGGGGATGTAGGGTTTATGATAAGGGAGAGGAGGACGATGGAGGTGACAGATCGGGTATCATGGACAGTGGCCTAGGCTGGAGAAGAATCGGCGGACCTAACGGTCCCAGCCAACACCAACGACGATCGTGTTCAAAGCCAAAATCAAACTCAAGACCGAAGAAGGAACAGACTAACAACACCGCTATTGAGAGCTACTTCCATCCACGGGCCTTCGAGGCATGCCAACTTGTGCACTTCAAAGACGACGGCGACGAGGATGGTGATAAAAGCAGCCGTGGGTGGCAGGTACCACCAAGGGCACCGCCACCAC
>QFEO01000054.1:0-15644 GCA_003316615.1 Amanita pseudoporphyria
CTTTACGAACAGGGCCGCTGTCGTCGCTTTGGCGCAACAAGATGTTCGCATTTGCTGCTTCACCATCACAAGTGAAACGAACACCTTCCTTGCTTACTTCGATACGTACGGACTCGCCTAACGAAGACAGGTCACGAATGATACGTGAGAACTCCGACGAAGGCATCGTTATGCGAGCGTCGTACTCCGTATCTGGGATTCCGAGCGAATCGATATCAATGTCCATCAATTTCATGTCGTATTCGGCTATACGATCAGAGTCTAGCTGAGGAGTCAGTTCAAGCTCTACAGGAGACTGGATTGTCTGGATTGCTCACGCTTAGCCTCATAGATGAGGTTCAGAGTGTCCGCATCGTCTAGAGCTTTGAGAGTACAGATGTCATCGTCTTTTGCGCATCTGAGGACTTTTGAGAGACTCCCAAGGTTCACACCCAGTGGCATAGGGCGGTCACATCTATAGTTCCTAAAACCAGCCGCTTGGAGAAGAACAGACACGAGGGCGACGTGCGAGTTGTCCATCGCTTGCAAATTAACACCCTCTTCGTTGCATTCAAAGTTGGCGTCTGATATGAGCTCTTTGACGGCTGTATAAAACGACAATAGCTTGAGCATCCCGGTGACGCGTCCGAGAGCTTGTGAGGACCATACCATCGAGAATCTTTTTCAAAAGACCGGCCTCGGCTAGCTTGGCTTCGAGCATGGTGGATGGGTGCAGAAGGCAGACGCGTCGAAACGCGTCAACAAATTTAAGCGGAGTTTCAATCCACGCCTCGTCACACTACGTCACAGAGGCGGGTGTCACGCGGCAAGCGGTGCCAGCCACCGATTTGTATGCTGGCTGGGGCGTCCTAGCTAGCTGTGTATTTCTCTTTCACAATGTCCACCCGTTCGGAACAGCGCAGGTTACGACAACTCGAGATTGAGGAGGAGCAGCGTCTCGAGGATGATGAAGCCCTGAAAATGACCGAGGTATCAGTATAAGCAGTCGCGTTATGTGTGTGTAGCTGCTCACTCTCTTCTCGTCTATAGGAACAGCACGAAACATTGTTGCGTTCTTTTCAGTCTGTAAAGTTCGAGTTTTATGATTTGGATGGTCTTTCGTGGACCGACTCTGTTCGACAAGAGCTTCGACATGTAAGTGGCCCTTGATGGGTGTTGTAGATACCTTTAATGATCCGTAGCACGTTGGAAAGGAAGAGAGAAAACCTGCTGCTGCTTTTGCGGTGCTCTCAAAGGCTGACCTTGCCTCGTTCTCACCTGAAGACACCATACGCATCTCCGCCATCCATGTGATCGACTCAGAGTCATCCGAGTCAGAACCAGAGCTCCCTCAGCATATCAGCGACTGTATAACTCTGAAATGTGGAAGGAGAGACGGCATCCGCGTTCGCTCACCTATCAAAGGTCTATTCTCCATCGTGGATAGCGACCCCGCTTCAAACAAGTGTTTTGGAACACAAGTTATCGACGACCAGGGGACTCTGAGGGTTAAGGATCCCCCAACGTCACTTTCCTTTGACAAGGCCCAGTTTCCAACTGCCACACCCAAGAGCCCGGTAGTGGACGCGGGTATCATAACATCTATCTTTCGTTCTCCCAATGTGCCGCCGAACCATCGAAGGACATGCACTATTATTTCTACACCCAAGTCATCTCCTTTACTAAAACCGATCTCCAACTTTGCCTCTCCTTGATTAGTCGGATATCCATGCATCAAACTTATACCATTCATTTGTTCAAGTCAGCGAGACTGACCACGTGGATTAACAGATCGCTTTCATTTATTTCCCACTATACGTATGCTGTAATTCATACTGCTGTTACTTCTGGAACTTTGGTAATACAATGCATTTTCCTGGAATGTTCGAATCAGTTTATTGCGATTGTAACGACAGCGAAGTATGGTATGTATGTATGTATGTAACTAAGAACGACTAACACTGCGACAGCACCTTCAGAGCAAACTATTACTAACACCAGCACGTAAGCAACGACAGCAACCTACTAACGAAAGCGAAAAAAAAGTGTCCATCTGCACTCCCACCTACTTCTCAAGTTCAGGCAACCTATGACTCTCCAACAGCATCTGAATCTCCCCAATACACTCTACCAACCTCGCATGTACCTCTTTCGCATTCTCAACCAATGGCTTGATATTCTCAGGCGTCATCGCGAGCCTCAGCTCAGCCATCCGCTGAGGAGGCATAGACCGCACAGATCCACTCATAGGGGTCTTATTCTCATTGTAATACCTCAACGGTACCCGTGGCGGGGGCGTTAGTGGTGTCATACTCGGGTTGACATTGGCACTACTAGAGGGCGACGACAGGGGTGGCCTAGACGATCTCGAAGAGGGGCGTTGGGCTGGTCGATCGCGAGAAATTGCAGTACGCTCCACGCCATCTTCCTCCACGTTCGATAATCGTGCTGGCCTTACATTGTGCGAGCTGCTATTCGGCGAATCTTCATAAAACGAAGTTTGCGAGCTGTCCGCAGTGGTTCTGGGTCTAGGAGACATTCTACCACCGTTGTAGGATGAAGGGGGCGGTTGTTGAAGGTAAGGCGACCGGTCTTTACCACGTATCGTTGCTACAGCCTCTCCACTGAGGCCTAATACTCTGGCTGCCTTGTCCAAGTCTGCAACTGTATCAATCCGATCCCAATCTTCTTCACTTGGACTGTAAGATCCGCCAGCTACATTCTTCCCCTTCTTATCACCAACATCATCCGACTGGACAGAGTGCGACCCTGAGACCTTGTGCGGCTTGAAAGAATTAGGTATTCGGAAAATAGCAGCAAGCGAAGGACGTCCTCTAGACTGTCGAGAAGGCAAGGGAGGACTCGAGTCGTACATCGAAGAGGGCATTGTGAGCGGAGGCAAATTTCTGCTAGAAGATAGCGATTCAGGTCCAAAACTCGTCTTTGCTCTTCTCCGCCCAAATGCGGTTACTCTTGCACTCTCGGAATGGTCAGTCGAAGGGTACCCATAGTGAGCATCAGAAGAGGAATTTGTAGCACTGGCGAGAGACGACGTTGACTGAGGTATAGATGTAAATGACGGCATTGGATGCGGAGGATGCGCTGTATGATGCCGTTTCAGCATCTTGAGTAAATCCCGCAGTCCAGCCATTCCAAGCTTGCTCGCACGCCTTTTCTTGTTTGGTCTAGACGAAGGAGGGGTAGACGGCGCTCCGCTACTCTCCGAAGGCGGCAGGGTGATCGTGCTATTCGAAGGATCGCCCCATTTCCACTCCTTGTCCACGAATGCAGGCAGCAGCTCTTCCTGAATCGGCGGATTCACATCATCATTAATGAAAGATGAATCAGCATTGTTCAAGAGTTCTTTCAGCAGAATCATCTGGCGCTGGCTCAGCTCTTGACGACCCGTCGACGCACGCCACGCAGAGCTTGACGAGTTGGCAAACGCTGTAGCAGCGCTGGAGCTTTCTGCAAAACCAGGCAAAGGAGAAGGCGGCTTTGACTCATCCCCAGCCAATGTGATAGCCCTTTCCCTTCCTTTCTTCTTAGTTAACGACGACCCTCCATCACCACCACCACCAGTCTGCACCACAGGAGCCGATACACTTGTTGTTGGCCGAGGAGGCTCAGCTGAAGACCCGCCACCCAACTCAATCAACAGTTCCGCACACTCCCACGTAATGCGGTATTTGGAATTTATGGTATAGAAAGCAGACGCGAGCTGCTTGTACGCTACATGCTGTGCGAGAGCAGGAGCCGAGTCTGGATTCGTGCTTGATCGTTTTCGACCCGTAGGACGGGAAAAGAAGCTAGGTGAGACGCTCCGAGTGGCTTGTTGTTGTGCGTGCAAGTGAGCATGGGTGCCTAGGAGAGCTTGGATCTCAACGACGAGGTCATGGTACGTGCTCTGAAGCTCCCTCAGCTCTGCGGACACAGAGTTGCTTGAGACATGTCGAAAGAATATGAGAAGGGGAGATACTCACGCTCAACATTATGCGCAAAGTCTCTAACCATTCCTAAATCTCTCCTTAATCCAACCTGGGCCTGACTAATTCTAGCGGGTATCTTGAGATCGCCCAACGAGTTCCTCCGTGGTGCCACTTTCTCATCAGGACTTTCCCTGTTTCTGGTAGGTGAATACGTTGAGCGGCCCAAAGAAGCTGACTGTGGTGATGTTGGTCCTCTGGTTGTAGACGCTGGTGACTTGGCAGATAGAGGCGAGGTTGGAGGTGTTGTGGGGTTTGAGACCTTCTTTCGAGGGGTCTGGGGTGGTGCGGGCTTGGTGTCGTCAATTTGAGATATCTCCTCCGATTCTATAGGCTCTTCCTTTGGCTCTGGGGTTATATTCCGAGCCTCCACAGGTATTGGTATACTTGTGTCCTTCGCAACATCCGGCACAGGTAGGTCCGGCTGAGAACCCATACTCGCCCTACCAGCTTCACGCCGCTCATCCATAAACTGGCTAAACGCCGTCCCACTCCGTTCACGCTTGTGCCGGCCCACGATACTTATCTTTCTAACATTTCTAATGAAAGATCTGCCTGCTTCTTGAGGCTCTGAAACATCTCGCCGTATTTTCGTCACCGACAGCGATTTCTTCCGTCCGCGAATGTCAGTTGGTGGGGGCATACTTGTCAAATCCAGGTTTTCTCGGTCTTGGAACACGTTCTTGTGCGGTGTACCTCCATACGAGGCGTGTCTCGGCTGACCAGCAGCAGCAACACCACCAACACCACCACCACTTTCGACTCTCAACCCATCCTTCCCATCCTGCGCATCACTACTACTCCCGTTACCCAAACCAGACAACGTCCTCCTCAGCTGTGCAAATCCCAAACTCTTCCTCTTCAACAACTTGGACGGGGTATCCATCACGCCGATCTCACTTCCACTCTCCACCACCCGCGCGTGAGTATCCCTACATCGACTCGGTGTCCGATTCCTGTTCCGACTCGAACTAGGCCTCCGACTCCGACTCTTCTCTTTATCCGCTTCTACCGACGCCCGTGCAGATCTGTCATGGGTACGTCCGCGCAAGGAGACATCTGTCGTGCTCGCATTCCCTCCTGCACTTGTCCTTGGTCTTGTCGACGAAGATACCAAGGTCGTTGAAGCGGCGGGAGTGGTAAACGTGTCAGAATTCCGAAAAAACCAGCTTCCACGTCCTCCGTTCGGGTTTGGATTCAACACAGATGGCGATACGGGTCGTGAAGATGATCCCGTGCGGTGGGATGATGTGCTTGAGAGGGGTAAGGATGACATTGAACTAGTGGGCCGGGCAGTGGTAGGTGTGTCATCTAGTGGTCCTATCGTTAATGGGTTGATGAACAAGATATACGAAGCTCAACAAACCTATGGTAAGGTCTTGTCCGTCTGTTGACTGCACATTCTTCTGAGTGACGCTCAAACCACGTTTCCGGCGCACGCCCCACTTCTTGACACTCCCAATTCTACTCAACAACGCGCCTTTCGCGCCGGACGGAGTTGGAGGGGAAACAGGTGGACCAGGATGATGACTGCTCGAGGGCGTCGTATTCACATTCGAAACCGGAGAGACAAAAGGCGAGGAAGGTGTACTCGAATTTGGTGTTTGAGGTGTTCGCGGGCGCGAATGACTGCTGCTATGGGTGCTATTCCTGGCAGGAGAATGTGGACGCTCTACCTCCTGTAATGCGGCCAAGCTAGACGAGAAACCCGAATCGACGGCTAACAGCTCAAACACACCTTGCGGCTGTGGCCGACTCTTCTTCCTCAGCCGCCGACGCTCGCGTTCCTTGTGTACCGGCGGGCTAGGAGGCAAGCGTGAGAATCCATGACCTCCGGATGACGAAGTACGCGATAGAGTCGGATGAAGATGCGCTGTAGATCCGTAGTACATGGATTCTCCTGCGATGGTGGTTGGCAGGGAGAATACTGAGGATGAAGGCGACCGTGGAAAGGGTTGTGGGTGGTCGAGTGTTCCGCCACCCGCGAGATGGGCTGGTAAGGAAGGAACGGGTGGCGGCGGAGCGGTGTTCAAAGGGTGGTTTGCTAACGAATTTGGACGAGGTAAGCCTGGTCGACGTGAGCGCCCGGTGACGGTTCGGTCCTCGTCCTTGTCCGTAAAACCAAATTCATCATCTTCCTCATCCGACCCAGGAAAAGTATGAATCAAGTCTCCAGAAAGCTTGGAACGAGGGTACTGCGTCGACGCACTCGAACTCGCTCTATGACGGCGGGGAGTCAACATCTTGTAGTCTACATTCTCACTCTTGGATAGAGGTTGTAACGAACGATAATTTCTTGTAATTTCTTTCGTTGGGGAGGAGGACTGATCTCCTCTCATTCTACTGCGCACAGGGGTATCGTTCTTGTCTTCAAAGTCGTCATCCCAGTTCTCGGTCACCGTAGCCACGGGGCGCTTCACAGGCGTCGAAGGACCAGGCTCGGCCCAATCCGACAGCTTGGGAGCCGTAAACACCTTGTTCCGACGACTAGGCGAGGTATGGACAGGAGAATCGGCCGTCTCCGCGTCCCAATCCAAAGTAAAGCGAGAACTGGTGCTGGACATGCGTACCTGTCCAGCATCGTCATTGGTGGTTGATTTTTGTTTATTTTTTCGCGGAGGAGAGTTTGGATTGAATTCAAAGTCGTCGTCCCAGTTCTCTGGTCAACGCGTGGATGAGTAAATTGCGTGTGTTGAACACGACTGGGCGTACCTGTGGTGGTGGTCATCGTGCCATTCAGGCGACGGGGCGGCTCAGTCGTCGCTGAGAGAGGTAGGGTTAGGGGCACCCCTAGTCCTGGTCTTGGGTTAGGGTTACGCGTATGCTGCTCTCGTTGCCCCGCGAGCTTGTGGAACACATTTTCCTCCACCTCGACATTCCCAGTCTTCATATTTGCAAGCTTTTGAACAAGAGAATTAACAAGATCATTCAGACTTCACCTGCTTTCCAATATTTTTTCGCATGTGAAGCTGCGGGCGTCGTTGATAACCCGCGTTGCCACCATCTCTCGTATGCGGAACGTCTGGATGCGCTTAGGAAGCGGGAAGACGCATGGTCGACGCTTAGTCCCCAATTTGTTAAGACGTTTGATGTGATACATAAAGAGGAGAATATTTACGACTTGACTGGGGGTGCTTATCTGCTTGGGAATGCCAACCTGCGGGATCTCCATTATTGCAATCTGCCATCGACACCTGAAGACGCTCCACGTTGGGAAATTATTCATGGCCATGGTCCGCGCAAAAACTGGGATGGTATCATTATCGACATCTGCATGACCGTGCACGAGCATGACCTTATCGTGAATGTCATTTCGTACGTATAATCAAAGGATTCTTCTACGATACGTCAGTGACATGCTACAAGCTCCGAGGTAGGCCCACCAGGGCAACCCGATACACATTCATTGGACTTGGTCCTTCTCCAGTTCTCCACGGGCGAATTTCACCCACAAGCTCGTCTCCCTCGCATTCATGTACAGAAATCTGCTTCATGGCGTCCCACCGTTGCGTTGGAAGTCGTTGGCGACAACCTGGCCTTGGTCGTTCACGGCCCGCATGGAGACTTCCTAGACAGACTATTCATCTTTAACTGGAAGACAGGCTGCCCAAGACTGGTACGTAAACGTCACATCCCCAAATATTACTTACCAACCCATTCTTACAGCTACACGAAGCAGGAGATAGCGCATACGCCAGTCTCGTATTCATAACGCCCGAACTCCTCCTAGTCCCCAACCTCACGCTTATCCAATTCGAAGTCTGGAGTATACCACCTGAATCAGACCAACATCCATACCAAATCCTCAGTCTCCTACTCCCAACTGTCTCTGATAGACACTTCATCCTCACGTTCAGCTGCCGAGGCGAGCCCAACCCGTCCGTCTACGACACGCCTCACGCCACATCTAGTAGACCATTCCTCTCGTCCGCCGACGACGCCATCATCATCGCAAACCTCCGCCTCGCCTCCTTCCCAGACTTCACAGGCGCCGCTTTCGCCCTCATCGTGCACCGCCGATCTCTCCTAGAGGCCATCAAAAAGTTCACATACAGGCCGCAAGTCCGATCCTATTTCTACTACCAGCACAACGAAGTCAACATGTCGTACGATCCCGATTTCCAAATCACCTTCCCTAGATCCTCGCTCGCGGTTATCACGCCAGAAGCTGAAATTGGTCCTTCATTAGGAAGCAAGACGTACGCTAGTCTCATGATACCTTGGTCAGAATGGGGACCTCCCGTCTCGAGATGGTTCAATGCAAATGAGACGCAGACAAGGTGGATTACGACGTCTGCTGGACAGAGATGGGCCATACTCGAACCTGAAGGGGAATACCAAAGAATTTCGATTGTCGATTTCAATCCTCGTAATCTTGGGAAAGATCGGGGTGATTTGCCGGGCGAGTTTTCGGTAAGAGATGAGGGAGAAACGTTATTGGATAATGCTGGTGTGTTTGCAGATGTGGTTGAGATGGGGTTGAAGTGTGTGATTTATAAGACTCCGGAGTTGTACAAGTTTGATGGACTGTTGATGGATGAGCAGAGGTTGTTGGGGTTGACGGTGCGTTTTGTATAGTTTTGGTTTGAGGCTGGTTGTGTGCTAATGCTTTCCACAAGGGCAGCGAACGTATCGAAAAAGTGACTGTATTCTACTTTGGCTAAGGTTCCATATGTTACGTGTAGTCGTTTGTAGCACAGTACCAATGCCAAAAATATTCCGATGTAAACGAGTCCATGGGTATATTAAATCCCCAAACGTCCTTCTTGCGCAGCTCAAGCAGCAGCGCACAGTCCACAACTAATGCAATCGAGGCACGCTGAAAAGTGAATATTTGAGGCGCGTTTTTTTTAGTGATGATAGCAACATGGCTCACCAAGGCCGCCGCAACAAGCGCACAGATAGCAAGGGCAACAGAGCGGGTTCTCGAACGATCCTACGGGGAAGTATTAATAATCCAGCAGGATTGGAGATGAGTAAAACGTACCTCTGCAGCACCACGCACTGAGCATGATCCCGGCCAGAAGAACAAGCGCGAGGCCAACAAAGACGATGATAAGGTATACTATACCCACACCATCAGTTGCGTGACCACTTCAAACAAGTAAGATAATAATTACGTTTGTTTTGAAGGAACGGACTGCTACTATTAGTATCGCCTGTTGCACGTTTCACCAGACCAAATCCGTCTCCGACTATATCGAAGAACCCACGTCCTTGTTCTTCTCCACCATTGCTACCGGCTGAGGATATTTTCCAGACGGTGTAGAGAGCAAGGAGGAGCAGAAACGTAGCCAATAGTCCGATGAGGACGGGGAATAAAATTCGTCGTCGTCGGGCCCACCGTCTTTGAGGACACTGGTTATGTGGATGGTGATAGTGGTGTATGTACACTGCCAGGATGTCCTCGGAGTCGAGTTGGCCTTGCTTTTTTGTGTGAGCACAGTGCAAGACAGGATCATCCTTTGGGAGTGGTTGAGTGAGAGCTAGAGGGTACGACGGCAGCTTAGCAGTCTGCATCGCAGTAGTAGTAGTGGTGGTGGTGGCAGGGAGTTAGTTGGTACTACTAGGCCCGAGGCTACCGTAGGGGGTATATAAGGTGTGGTGCTATAGATGGCGTTCTTGGGCTTGGAGCGTGAAAAGTTTCATGATGGATGACGAGAACGCCGTCGTCAGTGGCATCCGCAGTTACATTGCGTTTAGCGATGCTCGTTACTGCGGGGAAGACGCTGAGGCGCTTGGCAGCCAGGTTTTGATGATGGGAGTGTTGGTGACACTGACAGTAAGGCTCTTATCATGTCGTCCACCCCGCTCGGTCCTCCGCCGCCCTACACATCCACCACTCCTCCTCCTCCTCAACCACGGCGACCATCACGTTCAATCTACCGCTACGCTCAAGACCACCCAACACGGTCTTCCCATCATCTCGCCACCACATCACACATCTCCTCTCCCTCCCACTCGCCTTATTTCATAGACACCTCGCCAGACAGCAGCGATAACGATGATGACGAAGAAGACGAAGAAGACGACGGCCAGGGACTTATATACACCTCTCGGAATAACGGCCGTGCGAACGCCACGTCTGCCAGGACTGCTACCGGCGTGTCAACGAGCACCGCAACGCCGGGTCCAGGAACTAGCTCTGGCCTACGTTCCCGTTTCCTCGATGGTCTCCGAAACCTTCGAGTTCGAAACGCCCCAAGTTTTAGCTCTTCCGCTCCTAAAATTAGAGCCATATCTACCACACCCAGACCAGAAGAAACGGAAACAGAAGCAGATGAACCAGTTGCGTTATTTCTCTCCCCTTCACTGACAGAGTTGATGTATGCGCTTATTATCTAGCTTCGTCGTCTACCTACTGCCCGTATAGTCCCTTCGTCCGACCCAATCATTCCCCCGAATACTCTCCAACAACTGCTCACCCCTCTTCTCTTCGAATTCTCTCGCCTACTTTCCATCGTACCCGCTGTCGTAGGGACGCTCTACAATCTCTATCACGCATACCATCCACCCACCTCTTCTCCCTATCCGGGCCGCAAACCACCGGGACGCATCGATTACGTTGTCTCTGCGCTATGGGTACGTCCCTTATATCCGATCCACCCTGCCTTTCGTCGCTGACCATCTATCTACAGGCCATACTAACAGGCTACCAATGCCTCGCACTCACGACCGGCCTCCTAACCCGCTGGCGCATCTACTACCCACCTTTATCCACTCTCGTCCGCCTCCTCGCTCTCCAAGGCATCTGCTGGCCAGCGACACAACTCACCATGTCCCTATTCGAACACCAAAAACGGCCTGTCATCGTTTGGGCACTCATCGGAACAACGACGTGCACGAGTCGGAGCATCCAGCTTTGGGTGACGAGTAATCTTTGGTGGGAAACGGCACGCGTGAGCAGCGTTTCGTCCGTTGACAGGATGGGAGCTGTATGTAGTCCCGGGGCAGCTGGTAGGAAGGACAGCTCGATGGCTGATGTGACGGGTCTCGTGCATACTCAGGGAAGGTATTGGAGAAGGTGGGGTGGTAAATGGGGTGGTCGACGGTGGGATTGGAAAGAGGTGAGTATCAAGTGTGTGTTGCCAGCAGGAATTATGTATTTTGTTATGGCATGGGCTGAGCAATTGAGGAGGGAATGGGATTGCTAGTGGTCGCTGGAAGACGTGAAAAGCGGGCGCCTCGAATTGATTAGTAGATTAACTTATATGATGAGTCCATGACCACCAGTTGATGCTTGTATCCCCTCATGCTTGTGAAGCTGCAGCCTGACAATCTGGGCTTTCGCTTTTCAGGATGACCGGCCAGGCCTTGAAAGCCCTCATGAAGCTGTCACTTTTGCCTGGTTCACGACCTCACGCACACCACTACACAGATGTAAGAAACCTTGTGGAGCAACTGGACTAGTACAGCAGTAGGTATAAGCGATTTACAAATTATACTCATCACCCCGAGAGGGAATACCAGTTTATTTGGGGACTTGAATGTCAGCCGTCGAAAGATCTACAATCAAACCACGCTTAGTATGCATAATGAGCGCCACAATGGTTTCCGCAACGCGAGCGAGAGATTCCGGAGTGAAATAAACCAGGTCACTATGACTGAATAGTTTATCAGGAGGAATGCCGTAGCTCGAGCAAGCGTCGAGGAACTTGGTAATATTTGACATGCCACCGCGTGTGGATCCGTCTTCTTGTGGATCTGGGTTAATGACGGAAGTGGGTTGAATCTTGTTCATGAGCCTGGACTCGCGTTGCGATCAGTAAGTCCTATCGCCCTAAAAAACAGAGGCTCACTGGCACAGGATATAACCATCTCTTAAAGCATTGGCAAACAGCCTTCTCTCGGCAAACAGCCTTCCCTCGGCAAATAGCCTTCTCTCCCTCTCTTCATCAAAGCCGACACCAGTAGAGCTAGCCGCCATACTTCCGCCTTCGATCGCAGGACTTTTCTCAAATCTTTGCGCAAGTAGCATAAGACCTCCTAGCCGAACATCTATCTCTTCCCATCCATTCGCCTTAGCCTCTGACCAAGTAAGGTGAGGTCCCTGAATGAACTCTTTGCATAGCAGAGTGGCTGCATGACGGATGGCTCCATGTGAGCCCGAGCGCAAGGAGAGAGGTGAACTGGGGGGGCCGAAACGTGCTGTGGTTTGTGGCTCTAGAAGGGATCTTGGTGGAGATGGTTCACGGGGAGGGCTAACTGGAGCATAAGCGCTGATGTGTGGATCTGCCGAGTATGATAAATAATCATATTCCGGTACGTCATTTCCCGATGTTTCAAACTGGGGAATGATCGGAGCCTTAGTATCACCGACAGTTGGCTGGTAGCCGGCTTGTTGTTCAAGTATAGGGCTAGGTGGACTGCTGGATCCCACATTATATGGGGACTGTAAGCCACCTCCCGGACTCGACGAGACAAGTAAGCTCCCATCAGAGAAGTGTCTTTCCAGGACTGGATAAGCAACCTAATGAATCAAGGCACGCTACATGTAAGGAAGGGACAGATACTCACATAATCTCCACGTACATCTACGAAATTTGCTGCTGGAACTAGCAAGTCCCTGGCCCCCTGGAAAAAGCTAGTGGTATCTTCCTTTGAGCTGCCTTCCGGAGTTGATGAGAAACGTAAGTTTGTATAATGGGGGTCGGGGGGGTCGTTTTCCTGGTCATCTTCAACTAGATCCAGAATATCAGGAGAAGGCGAATCTAAACCAGATGACGACAACGCATCTGGATAAGCGCCAGAACGCCAGCCCGTCACTTGTTCCTCATGCATAGAGATATCCTCGGACGATTCGCCCTCATCGCTGGTATCTTCTTGAAGGTTATTGACTATGTGGTCATCCGTTACCTGGGGGTGGAAAGTGTCCGCCTCACTGGACACTGCAACGAATGATGTATATCTGCTAGCGAGCTGGTACTTTTCACCAAGATGAATAATCGCGGCCTTCCGAATGTCCTCCCCAGTTGTAGAGTCGATGGTTTTCGGCAAGGCTGCACGACCTTCTACCAGATCAGTGATGGCATGGCGAGCAGAGAGAGTGTGGACCAATGGAATATCAGAATGCGCCCCACGGGATGGCCCTAAACGGGATACTGGAACTACAATCATAATCTCCCCACGAGCACCATTAAGCTTCCCTCGTAATATAATTTGCTTCGGTATGACGTTATACGTTGTCATTGAAAATACAGTGAAACGCATGCCAGGATATATTTTCCTAATCTGGCTTGGGCTTTGTAGCACACCACGACTTGGGCCCATTTGTAAATCAGCAAGAGGGCCAACGAAAAGAGTGTCAGTAGTGTTCTGCGAGGCTTCCGGGATGCCCCAATCGATGGAAACACTCTCGACACAGGGGAACCTCCCAGCGCGAAGAAGCCTGACACATTTGCTCCGTATGCTTTCCCTTTCAACTGCAAACAGGCTTTCGCCATGTCCGGCTCGCGCAATGCCTTCAACAACAGCGGTGGATACTTCTTGCCCAATACCAAGGGCAAACACACGAAGTGGTGCGTCTGGGCTAGACTTTTCCACCGCATTAGTGACAGTAGATATAATCTCATCGCCGGAATAAACCTTCGAGCTATCAGTAAGGAGATATTAACAGTGTAAGATGACAGCAAACCTGGCCATCTGTCAGCAAGAACACCATAGTAAATATATTTGGATTGCGGCTATTGAAGACAAACTCTAACGCCGTCCGAAGTTCAGTACCGCCATAGTCGGCTCTCATGCTATTTACGTGTCTAGCCTGCCATCATGATGAGCTAAGGATAAATGCATTGAGCGAAAAACTCACTCCTAGCTCTAGAGTTTGCTGACTACGAGGTTCACTAGCTCGCCAAAGGCCGCTGACTGAACTTCCAAAGCTGAAGATATTGAAGGAGGTCTGTTCGACGGGCAGCATCTTCAAGAGTGTGATTAATGCACGCCTAACAATCTTGATACTCTGTCCATTCATGCTTCCACTGCGATCCACCAAGAAGAGATACTCCTGAGCAGAAATCGGAGGAAGTTGGATATTGGGAACAAGTGTTAGTTGCATAGCGACAGTTCCTGAATTGTTGGGGTCTCGCTCTGCAAAACAGCGAGGTGCATCAAGGCCATCAGCACGCACAGAAAGCACAAAACTTTGGGTAAGGAAGGTCTTGGAGTACAGTTTCGCAGTCTGTCGCCGACTCGATGGGTTACCACTTGGTTTTATATAAGGAGACAAAACGATATCTGGGTGTGTGGGGCTCGTCACTTGTCGAATAGTTCCGCTCATCTGGATGTCCACGTCAATGGACAAACGTGCCTGGGTCGATGGTGATGCGGCGGCAGCAAGGGCAGCCGGTTCCGGACCATAACGGCTGCCAATACACATTGGCAAGTGGAGACGTACTTCGCACTGGAGTTCGTCACTCATCAGGTCCATGACGAACACAACGCTCGTGGTCACTTTCTGCTTGGCGGGAATAGACCCGACCGAGATGGTGAACACTATTTCAATGTTAGCACCAATATTCGTAAGACTACTAATATGTAGCGTGACGGACCGTCATCTACAGCCCAGTCCACAAGGCCAGACACCTTGCCTTCACGTAATGCATTCTTGTGTTCCTCAGCTGCCAGCCCTTTCTCCTTTGAGACGCCAGTGATCACACGATTGTTTGAAAGGCGCATTTGAAAGGTGCATACTGCAGCACGAGCTGGCAAAGGGAGGACGTATTTTGCGCGACCGGTTGCAATATTCGAGGGGTTGCTAAAGGTCTGTTTCAGGGTTACACGTGCTGAAACTATTGTAAACGTCAAAACATAGAATCTTATTAATTCTACAGGCGCGACAGTACCGTCAATAATGAACACTTCGATATGCACCTCTTCAAGTGGAAGATGGGTAAGCTTCTGATCATTGGACCGATGCATGATTCCATGAATAAGATTATCTGGGGGGCCGCCCCGACCGTAATTGAAGATGAACATGTTCCTAACATTGGCGTTTGTTGTACGGCTGTCTGAATTGTCATTAAAGGTGCTTCCGCTGATGGTGGTATCCCTTGCGCCCTTTAAAGTCGACATGCTCAAGGAGGGAGAAGCAATAGCCAAAGTGGTGGATTGGGTTCAACTATGTGGTTATGCGTGGCGAGTAGGACTGGATTTCGAGGTGGTTTATTAGCTGTGGACACTACGGTCTGGATTCTGGCGCTGCACAGCATAACAACCCGTTTAAATTATCTGTTAGATCGTCAGCTTACTCATGTATTAGAGTTAAGGTGGTGTCGCACTAAAACCAGGTGATGTCCCAAATTTGTCTACGTTTGTATTTTTGGAAGTCAAAGAGTTGTCTTTTGACGGTCAATACAGCATAATTCTGTACTGTACACCGTACCATCAAGGCGAGGCTCAAGGTCCTGATGGTAATGGTACCGTAATCGTCAGGTGGCACCTTGTAACAATTAGTGTACCGCGCGGTGCGCAGCCCTACTTTGGATTGAAGGGAGAGCCCCAAAGCCATAAAGAAACGACATACAACAGAAATGGGATACCTCCAAAAGGAAATAGGCGGTGGATGGGGATAGATATCGCCAAAAGGAAATAGGCAGTGAATGGGGAGAGATATCTCCAAAAGGGATTGAATAGGTAGTGAGTAAATCTAAGACACATGGCGCTTAGAATATTTTCATTAGT
>QFEO01000055.1:0-18870 GCA_003316615.1 Amanita pseudoporphyria
TGAGATCTTCCATGGCGCAGCCATCGACTCTGACTCACCCCTCTTCGGCCCCGACGAATATTATACGGGGTCGGTTAAAACTAAGACAACGGAGTTGCCCGAACTTTCTGGTCTGCTCTACGAAATGCCCCCCATCCCTGGTACCGAAGGTTCTGTAGACCCTGCTTCGATATACCCTTCGCCTCCTGCCTATTTCCCGGTTCTACCCTCAACATCAAATACCAGTCTAGCTCCTCAGCCGTCAGAGATGACGACGGACGCCACCACTGCCAGCGCGAGCAATCGCCGCCGCTCCAGCGCAACGGGGACACGCAAGAATATAACCGTGGAGAAACTCATCCCACTTGATGCGCCCACACAGCCAAGGTCTTACGTAACACCGTCGGTGACGTCGAGGAAGGAGGTACCATCGATGTTCCAGAAGAAGCGTCAACGAGTAGAGATGGAAGAGGAGGAGGACGAGCTGCTAGAACCGCTCCCACCTAATGCAACTGAGCGGGAGCAGATAGAATACAAGCGGCGGCAGAACACCTTGGCTGCGCGCAAGAGCCGTAAGCGCAAGCTCTTGTACCAGCAGGAGCTCGAGACCAAGGTGCAGTCGCTGACAGATGAAGTAACCCGGTGGAGGGCACGATGTGATGTGATGTCCCAGATGCTCGAGAGTCATGGCATCGAACCGCCCACGTTCAGCGACTAAGGACCGTCTCTCATTTGATTACCCATTGGTTCCTACGAAACATGTATCTCGATTTTTGTTGTCGCCATGTCCTCTAAGCACATTATTCCATTTAGTGTCCATATCTCATAGTTTCTATACAACATACGCTATTAGTGTAAACAGTGAATAACAGTCAATTTGTGAAAAAATATATGTGTGCGAAATTTTGATGGTGACTCGGTATCAGTGTCAACGTGGTATGCAGGTGTGAAGGTGGGCGTCCAGCATTTGTTGAATGGTAGTTTCTCGGCATTCGAAAAACACCAATTCATCCAACGGGCCGGAACAGCCACTACCAACGTCACAGCTTCCCTCCTTTCCCTCATCTCCTCCACCATCTGCGCAACTGTTTTCTGCTGGCGAGGCTCACAAGAAGGACAAGGGTGCCGCTGCTATTGGGACTGGAACCGGCAACAACTACAAAAAGAATAACGCTCGTTCGAGAAAGAAGAGGGCAGCGTCTGAGTCTGGATTGGAGGAGCAAGAACGCCGTGATTCAGGACAGGAACTTGGCGAACAGGGACAAGGAACTCTAATCGACACCAACGCAGAAAGGATGCCGCGGAATCATAACGGCGCGATTTACAACCGTCTCGAAGGCGGGTTCAGCAGTATGTCACTGGAAGAAAGCAGCGGGGCGACGAATAAAGCTCTAAAGCGGTTTACGTGGAAAAGAGTCGTGGTGGGGGCTGTTGTGTTCATTGGCCTGGTGTGGGTGTTTGGGCCGAGGATGAGGAGTGCGAGTGGGGGTGGAGGATATTCAGGTGAGTAGCTGTGGTTTCGATTAGAGGAAGTGGGGCTGATGGGCGTGTGCATTATTAGGTATTTCTGACGGTTCGGACATGAACCCGCCTGAAGGGTACGCTCCCGGGCCTACGGGCTATACAGGGACGAAGGCGCTAGATGTGGGAACGATGCCTACTGCCACTACTACTACAGGGGCAGGAGGTGCGGGTATGCACCACCCTGACATCGACGATGACCTCGCTGCCTCTTCCCCTTCCTCGCATAACCAGCATCCGACATCCTACGAAACTGATCCAAACCCTTCCAAAACGACATACTGCACACACCCCTTTTCATCGTCATCGTCGTCGTCTTCATCCTCAGCCTCATCCAACCCGCTCGTCCAATACGCACTCATGATTGACGCAGGATCAACAGGATCTCGCATCCACATCTACAAATTCAACAACTGCTTCCGCACGCCCTCCTTTGAATACGAAGTGTTTAAAATGACACAACCAGGTCTATCCGCGTACGCTCAAAAGCCTGAGGACGCAGCCAAAAGTTTGGATACGCTCCTCGACGAAGCAGTCCGTGTCGTTCCAGAAGAATTGAGAAAGTGTACGCCCGTAGCGGTTAAAGCCACTGCTGGCCTACGGCTGCTGCCCGGCACGCAGAGCGGAGAAATATTGGATGCGGTGGAGAAACGGATTAAAGAGGTCTATCCGTTCAAGTTGGTCGAGAAGGATGGTGTGGTAATTATGGACGGAAAAGATGAGGGCGTATATGCGTGGATTACGACCAACTATTTGATGGGGACAATTAGAGAAGGCGCTCGAGCTGACGAGCTGACGTACGCTGTGCTTGACTTGGGTGGGGCATCGACGCAGATTGTGTTCGAGCCTATATTCGAGAAGGAGGCTGGTGGTATGGAGGAGGGCGAGCACAAGTATGATCTCAAATTCGCGGGGAAGAACTATGTGTTGTACCAACATTCGTATCTTGGCTATGGCTTGATGCGCGCGAGGATGCACGTTCACCGCTTGGTCGAATTTACGAGCTCCTTGCGTGCGGGTGGGAGTAGCGAAGACGTGGGGAATCCGTGTTTGGCGAAAGGGACGAGGAGGAGAGTGAAGATAACTGATGAGAAGAACGGGGAGGAGAGGAATGTGACGATGGCGGGCGAGGATGTGGGCTCGTTTGAGGGGTGCAACCGGTTGATGCAGTTGGTCCTGGCAAAAGATGCGTAAGTCCCGCCACGACCCTTATCTTGCCGCCTCTTCTCAAATTGAAAAAATAGCATATGCGAACTGAAACCGTGTTCTTTCGATGGTGTATATCAACCCTCCCTCCTCACCTCATTCTCGTCCGGAAAAGTCCTCCTACTATCCTACTTTTACGACCGCCTCCACCCACTCCTTCGTTCCCCCTCATCTGAACCAGTCACCGTATCCACGCTCGCTAGCATCGCACAGGACGTTTGTCAAGGCCGGCCACGGTGGCTAGAACGGTGGGGCACAAAGCCGGAAGTGATGAAGGAGCTAGAAGGCAGACCGGAGTGGTGCCTCGACTTGACGTTCATGTATACCTTGCTGAGGTTGGGCTACGAGTTTGAGGATGGACGGGAGGTCAAGTTGGGCAAGAAGATTAGAGGCACGGAGTTGGGCTGGTGTTTGGGTGCTACGATTGCGATGGTAAGTGGAGGCGAGTTGAGTTGTAGAGCGTAGATCTCCTATAATGGATATATATTTATGTGTTTGAAGTAATTCAGCCTAGCTTTTGAAATCCGTCGAGATGTACAGTTACCAAGATCACGCATCTCCTCACTGGTCGGGTTGAGAACATAACGCGCTCTACTATTATATAGGCATCTATTAGTTGCGAATTATACATCGCACGACACATAATATATAATACTCGACAGCTGGAATGTATCACATAAATAAGAATGGAATGTGTGGTGGAATGCACAATGAACCCAATCGAACGAAACGAACTATTGTTACAAGAATGGCAGAAATATCGAAAGTTTATAACTGACAACGATTATTTTTTCGACTTAAGGTACAATCGGTAATCTTTTCCATGTTGCTCAATGCCAGCCAAGATGGTGCAACTTTGAAAGAGATCCACGCGTAGCAATCCTTGTCGCCGGTTTTCCCTGGATGCTTGTCTACAGCGAGCTTCCCGGTAAGGTTCAGCATCCTTCCTATCACTCTCTGATATGCAGTCCCCAGATCTGACAGACTGGTGAAATGTGTCATAGATGGCTGTATACACATCTCTGACTCGGATACCCTCGTCCCGCTGGACGTGGATAGGCCACATTGAGTAACGAGAGTCCTCGTGGTAAATCGTCATTGTCGTGAGGATATCAAGGGTACATGCTGATTGGTCAAGGATTTTGTAGAGCATAGTTTGTATCCTTGCGCCCTCGCTGATTCTAATCCTTGCCCCGTCGTTTCCACGGGGATCAAAGATAATGTCGAAAAGGACAGTGCGATAGGGACGATTGGGCTTTCCAGACTTTGTTGGCGTCAAAAAGTTGTTAAGAGAAATAGCTTTAGGCTTCATCGATACTCTACGGCAAAGGTTACTTATGCGTCTTATTCGTGTGGAATAAACGACGTGCCTGTTGTGTCATATGCTGGTATGTAATTTGCCGTCCTGAGTTGCATATCGTCCTCCCCACTATCTTTTTCATTAAGAAAAGTGGAAAACAAGCCTCGCGAGTCACTTCATTGGTGACGCGTATTAGCGTTATTACGAGAATTCGTGCTTCTACGACTCTCGATCGACGGAGCTGCGTAAGCGTCCATCGCTGCCATAATAATCGGACTCATGGCACGGTTGTTGGTTAGAAACTGTGTTCCTCGTAGACGGATGGTGATCTATTTTTGAAATATTAAATTATGTTGATCATCGGCATAAAACCGACTAGCCTGCATGTGTGCGGGGAGGAGGGTCTTGAGGCACGCGCCCACTACGCTGGAGCACCTGGACAGGCGGTTGGTTTAGTTTCAACCGGAGACGGGACTGTGGGTAACGGGCGCCGTGCACCCTCCTGAGGCTGGGATAATGAGATATAGATGCGGCATGGCGAAGAAATACTAATCGTAATCACCATAATTTCTGCATATAAGGCGGGGGTTGTGAAGGTCGGGAGTGCTAAACCTACAGTGTTTAAATATGTGACTAAATATAACTCGAGAAAATCTCAAGGCGCGCCCAGGAGAGGTTCCGTCCCATTTTACGGAACAGTTACTCCTTATGGCCAGGCAATAAAGGGACCCGCACTGGCAGCACGATGACGACATACCGTCACTTAGAGTGAGAGGTACCGTCCCATTTTAGGGAACAGTTACTCCTTGTGGCACGGCCAGACAATTAAGGGACCTGGTGGCATGCGGTCCTGTTCACTAACGTGTGACTGACCGAACGTCTTCGTCCCCGGTTTCGGAACGAGATATTTCCAAACTCGTCATCTGACCTCCACATAAAGAGCAACTGTTCCCTAAAATGGAACTTCGTCTAACCTAGGAGAACGTCTCACCCTTCCTGGGCGCATCTCAAGAGAGTCGAGGCCTTCTCTCTTTATTTTTTGGGCCCTCTGCTAGCCTTTCTCCTGATGCCATCGCTGTCTCAATGTTTTCTGCATGTCTTTGATCTTCACCTCGTCCATTTAGATATCCCATGGAAAAGCTCACTTCAAAGTTCTAGGCTGCATGCTGCTTGAAAACATGCAGCGAATACTTGCACTGGAATGGTGCGACGTCAGATTCATTCCTGTCCGGGGCCCGATGATTACGCGATTGCATATGTAGTTCCGGCTCTAAGCTTTTAACCGCGTCGTATTTCCACTTTCACCGTAATGGCATCAGCAAGACTCATCACCCAAGCCAAGCGCACGCTTGCTCAACACTGCAAGTCCTGCTCACAGACCACATCCAACTATGAGGCCTGGGCGCGCGAGTTTTCCCAATTATTGGTACGTGCAAGATCCGAACGTCTTACCGATGGCTCATTGGTTCCACAGGTAGACTACTATCCCTGATCAGTAGTTCGGCCAGATCATTAGTTCGACCAGTCACGGATTTGTCAGCATAGCATAACGCTGTCATTTTCAATCTCCGTACTGATATACGACTCATCTTGTGTACTATACATTATATGTGCAAGTATACTGATTAATATGCTATAGAATGTAAATAGTGTTTTCTATTGATTCAGGTTAAACATTATGTTCAAAATTACGACTCACCAGTTCCTTATGTCCAGCTTCCCTAATGCCTGAATATGTCTTATTCCCAAGACCCTCTATAGCGGCCTTGATGCGGTCCTCATCATCAGGATCCCAATCATAGCAACGCGTCTCGAGCCATGCTCCCAATCATTTTGAATTTGAATCTCCGACTCGGCAAGCTTCAGTAAGCGTGACAGTGAGTGACAGCCCAAGCAAAATATGGAACTTGAACTACGTTGAAATATAATTTAAAAACTATTAGAATATGATAATATACTGCCCTAGAACTCATATGTGAAAAGCGGTAACAAGCGGCAGTCTGGGTGCTGGGATATTGGGTGGTATGATTTCACGGTTGGCGGCGTTAGTTGTTGACACACACCAAAATACATTACAACAAACGTTGATCCTTCAACGCTCTGCCAAAGGCTTAACGTTTAACACGAGGCAGACAAACATGTCGACTACGATTCGTATAACTTCGCCAAGCAACGTCTACATCTCATTATCCCTCCTTCCTTCTTTCTCTATAGTATGCCTTTCTTTGAAGGTGCTGCACACGCCCACATCGGCCATTCTGATTTCAATGATGTTGGCCGCGATCAGAACATCATCAGCAATTCTGTCGTCAATGAAGTCGGCCACATTGTCACTGATAGCTATAACCAGAACATTAACCATTTCGTCGTCATTGGTAGTTATCATTATCTATTAATGCGCGGCGTCCGTTACCCACAGTCCCGTCTCCAGTTGTTCCAGTCTCAACAGCCCTGCTTCCAATACAGTATGCTCATGTGCTCCAGCATAGTAGGCGCGTGCCTCAAGACCCTCCCCGCACACACACAAGTTAGTCGGTTTTGTACCGATGACCAACATAATCTAATATTTCAAAAATAGATCACCACTCGTCTATGAGGAACGCAGTTTCTCACCAACAACCGCCCCATCAGCCCGATTATTATGGCAGCGCTGGCGGCATGTTCTTGTTCTACTGACTATCTCGCATATCCACTGACGCTTATGTAGCTCCATCAATCGAGAGTCGTAGAAGCACGAACATTCGTAATAATGCCAATACGCGTCACCAACAAAGCCACTCACCAGGTTTGTTTTCTACTTTTCTTAATGATAAACGGGACTGACTGGAAAGTGATAGTTAGTGGCGAGGACGATATGCAAATCAGGACAGCAAATTATATGCCAGCATATGACACAACAGGCACGTCGCTTATTCCACACGAATGAGACTCATAAGTAACCTTTGTCATAAAGTATCGATGAAGCCTGAACCTATTTCTCTTAATGAATTTTTGAGGCCAACAAAGCCTGGAATGCCCAATCGTCTGTATCGCACCGTCCTTTTCAACATTGTCTTTGATCCCCGTGAAAACGATGGGGCAAGGATTAGAATCAGCGAGGGTGCAAGGATACAACCTATGCCCTGCAAAATCCTTGACCAACCAGCGTGTACCCATGATATCCTCACGACAATGACGATTTACCACGAGGACTCTCGTTACTCGATGTGGCCCATCCACGTCCAGCGGGACGAGGGTATCCGAGTCAGAGATGTGTATGCAGCCATCTATGACACATTTCACCAGTCTGTCAGATCTGGGGACGGCATATCAGAGAGCGACAGGAGGGATGCTGAGCCTTACTGGGAAGCTCGCCATGGACAAGCGTCCAGGCAAAACCGGCGACAAGGATTGCTACGCGTGGATATCTTTCAGAGTTATACCATCTTTGCCGGTATCGAGCAAGACGGAAAAGATTACCGATTGTACCTCAAGCCCAGGGAAAGATCGTTGTAAGCCTTCGATATTTCTACCATGCTTGTAACAATTGTGCATCCCACTTAATTTGTGACCATACGTTCCATTCTTTTTTTTTCGCATAGACATTTGATTGGGAGAGCCACCTGCGGTGGCTCCTATATACATACATTGCATGTATGTGAGAGGTTGTACAAGGCGCTGAGCGACGTGTTGAGGAGAGAACTGGTTTTTTTTTCGCATAGAAAATGATTTGGGCTACTATGACCCGCCTGCGGCGGGTCCTATCTACATACTTCACATTGAATGTGATTGTTTATTACAAACCCCTGAACAACAGAGATAGAGATAAAAGAAAAGAAAAGTTCATTGTCTTACCAGGGCGGAATCCAACCTGATTTTGTTAGAAGAAAAAGCTGCCCCGCAGTAGGACATACTCGTCCTCTGCCTCCTGAGCCCTTCTCCATTGTAGGGAACTGGTTCAAAAGAAATAGTTTACAATGGATATTTATCCGTGCGCATATTAGCTTTAAGATATACCATACACGACATCGGTTATCAATATTAAGGTGGCCTTTCATGGGTCCTAGACGCTAAGGAATGAATCTAGTTTAGGATGATGATTGTAATCGCAGGTCTTTTTGCCTTGGATCGCGCTAAGAATGTTATGTCTGATAAGGCATGCGCAACAAACATGGTGTAAGATGGATAATTGATGGTGGCAAGATACATGCGAAGGGAAAGAGAAGTAACTAGTCCTCTCTTTCTTTTGTAGCACCATCTTCTCACCAGTCAGGTCGAGAACATAGCACGCTCTCTACTAGTACTATACTAGTTACCGACTTAAGTAAGCTATTCAGGTTCGCATGTCACACGCCATCTCGTCCCGACCCCGTTGCGGGTTTCAGGACTACTTGCCAGTCATCTGACCTCTACATTACAGGTCACAAAGAGCAACTGTTCCCTGAAATGGACCCTAGGAGAACGTCTGGGTGCATCTCAAGAAAGTCGAGGCCTTTTCTCTTTATTTTTCGGGCTCTCGGCCAGCCTTTCCCCTGATGCTATCGCTGTCTCAATGTTTTCTGCATGTTTAGATATGCCATGGAAAGCTCACTTCAAAGTTCTAGGCTGCATGCTGCTTGAAAACATGCAGTGAATGTTTACACTGAAATGATGCAACATCGGATTCATTCCTATCGTAAGGAGTTCCTCCTGATGGCCCGATGATTACGCGATTGCATACATAGTTCCGGCTTTAAGCTTTTAACCGCATCGTATTTCCACTTTCACTGTAACAGTGGCATCGGAAAGACTCATCACCCAAGCCAAGCACACGCTCGCTCAACACTACAAGTCCCGCCCACTGACCACATTTGACGATGAGGCCCGGGTGCGCGAGTTCGCCCAATTATTGGTACGTGCAAGATCCGAACGTCTTTTCATTAGTTCCACAGGTGGACTATGATTTCACGGTTGGCGGCGGAACCAACTGGGAGGACGAAGTCAAGGCTCCATGGGTAGAAAAAATCACACTGGAAGGTACTCCCATTCTTCATGGGACATTCGGAGGATCGTCCCGGACAATGACGCAAGATCCGGTTCTAATCGTTGGGTGAGAGTTGCACATGGCGAAATTTGCTGTTTGGGCTTGTCGTTTTCTGAGTTATATTAACATTTGTGAGCCATCTATTTAACACTGTAAGTCTAGCACTCCCCCGTTCCGACCTACCTTCACAACCCCCCACCTTATATACAGCATGCAGATTACAAGTCGTATGGCTTCGCTACGCGATGTCCGCATCTCGTTATCCCAGTCTCAGGATGATGCACGGCGTCCGTTATCGACAGTCCCATCTCTGGTTGTTCCAGCCTCAACGGCCCCGCTTCCAGTACAGTTGCAATCAAACCAAGCACCCACTCAGGCGCCCTGGCATAGTAGGCGCGTGTCGCAAGACCCTCCTCCGGGTTGGTCAGTTTTGTGCCGATGATCAACATAATCTAATGTTTCAAAAATAGATCACCACTCGTCTACGAGGACCACAGTTTCTCACCGACAATCATCCCATCAGCCTGATTATTATGGCAGCGCTAACGGTATGTCCTTGTTCTACTAACTGTCTCGCATGCCCGCTGACACTTATACAGCTCCTTCAATTGAGAGTCGTAGAAGCACAGACTCTCGTAATAACGCCAATACGCGTTACCAACGAAGCGACTCACCATGTGCGTTTTCTACTTTTCTTAATGATAAACATAGACGGGACTGACTGGAAAACGATAGTTAGTGGCGAGGATGGTATGCAAACCGGGACAGCAAATTACATACCGGCATTTATCACAACAGGCACGTCGTTTATCCCACACGAATAAGACTCATAAGTAACCTTTATCATAAAGTGCCGATGAAGCCTGAAGCTATTTCTCTTAATGAATTTTTGAGGCCAGCAAAGTCTGGAAAGCCCAATCGCCTTTATCGCACTGTCCTTTTCGACATTGCCTTCGATCCCCTTGAAGACGATGGGGCAAGGATTAGAATCATCGAAGGCACAAAGATACAATCCATGTCTTGCAAAATCCTTGACCAATCAGCGTGTACCCATGATATACTCACGACAATGACAATTTACCACGAGGACTCTCGTTATGCAATGTGGCCCATCCACGTCCAGCGAAATGAGGGTATCCGGGTCAGAGATGTGTATGCAGCCATCTATGACACGTTTCACCGATCTGTTAGATCTAGGGATGACATATCAGAGAGCGACAGGAGGGATGCTGAGCCTTACCGGGAAGCTCGCTGTAGACAAGCGTCCAGGAAAAAAGGCTTGCTACGCGTGGATATCTTTCAGAGTTGCACCGTTTTTGCTGGTATTGAGCAAGATGGAGAAGATTACCAATTGTACCTCAAGTCAGAAAAATAATCGTTGTCTGTTATAAGCTTTCGATACAATAGTTCATTTCTTTCGATTGGCTTCATCGCATATTCACCTAATTTGTGACCATACATTCCAGCTGTAGAGTCTTATCATATAGCGTCCGCAATATATTTGAACCCTTTGCTCTGGACATGCGAAGCTGTTTAAACCTTGTGGTCAGCAACCTCAAGCAGCCGAAATAGGGAAGGTTCAAGGGGATAATCAGAAGTCGGAAAAGAAACTTCTGGACTGAGACTAGACGGGCTGGCAGAGGCTAAATCAAATACTGCATGTCTGAACTAGCTTTCTGAAATGAGGCGAGGTACATAGTGTGGCAATAAACGTGCGACCAGGCGATAAGTAGTGTCAAGGCAGAGTTGAGCAGCCAAACAAGACGGCATTGGCGATTACGATCCAGCAGGAAGGCTGGCTGATGCCTCTATAACGTAGAGGGTTATGAGAATGCGTGGATGATGAGATCCTTGCTCTCGAGGAAGACAAACTCAACCTTGCCAAGCATAAGCTAAGAATTCAGAGATGCAAAACAATGCCAGGATCGTCTGTGTTCGTGAGGTTCCTCACGGATAGGAAAGCCCGAGGCACAGGCACCGTCGAAGTCCAATTCGCAGCCCTGTTCCACTGGTATTAGAAAAAAGCTTTCGCGCGCCCATCATTGGAGTCCAAAGGCGATCCCAAGATTAGCGAAAAAGCCGTTCAAAGAAAGAAGCAAAGGCCGCCAATGCAGATCGTGCCGCGTGGCTGAGATTGGCAAAAGAAGCGGGCGAAAATGATGATGGGATGTCGAGCTTAAAGATCGTATGAGTGAAGGCAAGAAGCACGTCAAAAGGCAAAGGATAATGGTAAGGATAAGGGATAAGAAAAGCGTAGTCGGGAGCGAGAAGCGTGCAATCACCGCAGGTACCATGGTGTGCCTCGTGTACGTTCGGACACCTCACAGTTGATGTTTAGTGCGCTCTGAGCCAGTTAGCGCGACAGGAGACTTCTTGGATATTTTGGCGAGATTCAGTTCAAGCAAAGCCTTCAAGTAATCATGCAGAACGAAACTCAAAATTGTTGGCACAAGCGACAACTTACGTAACACTAATCAACCCTCTGGAATTCTCTAATGCCTGCGCAGTGCTTTTAAATGGTCACGGCGAAGAGTGCAAGTTGAGCATCTTGCCGACCTTGGCCACGTCCTTTATGAACTCCTGGATGGCGAACATTTTTGGCAGCAATGTTCTCAGCAAATTTGACCTCGAACACGGCATAACCAGGGGCAGATTCAAAAAGTGCGTAAGTCACCGTGATGATGGCGAGCGCCCTTTTGGATGTGCAACGCCGACTGTCATGACCACCTGTTGTGTGGGGGGGACTTCATAAACCTCGGGAGTGCTAAACCTACAATGTTTAAATTATAAATAGGTGACTCACAAATGTTAATAAGACTCGAAAATGACAAGCCCAGACAATAGAGAGAAAAGGCCTCGGCTCTTAAGATACACCAAGGGCGAAACGTTCCACTCGAGGCCAGACAATAAAGAGAGAAAGCGACCATCACGGAGCCTGTTCATCGTCCCGACCCCGTTGCGGGTCCCGGAACAGCCACGTGTGCGACGTCGAGATTAATTCTCACGTCACGTCGTCACGAAAACACGCTTTATTCGGGAAACTCTCAATTCGCTATGTAGCCTCTTTCTGTTTTATTCTAGAGTCTTCCACCATCGTCGGTTGCTGGATCACGCTTTCTCGACACGAGGCAACAACACGAGGGTATGGTTCACCTTCACCCGCCGCTGCAGTCTCATGTACAGACAGCATGCCGATTACGATTCGTATAACTTCGCCACGTTATTCCTTCTTCTTCCCCCATATCATGCCCTTCTTTGAGGGTGCTGCACACGCCCGCATCGGCCGTTCTGACTTCAATGATGTTGGCCGCGATCAGAACATCATCAGCGATTCTGTCGTCAATGAAGTCGGCGACATTCAGACCGTCGTCACTGATAGCTATAACCAGTTCATCAACCAGAACATCGTCATTGGTAGTTATCATGTATCCATTAATGCATGGCGTCCGTTACCCACAGTCCCGTCTCCAGTTGTTCCAGCCTCAACAGCCCCGCTTCTGGTACAACATGTTCAGGTGCCCCAGCATAGTAGGCGCGTGCCTCAAAACCCTTCTCCCCGCACACACGCAGGTTAGTCGGTTTTGTATCGATGATCAACATAATCTAATATTTCAAGAATAGGTCACCATTCGTTTATAGTTTCTCGTCAACAACCGTCCCATCAGCCCGATTATTATGGCAGCGCTGGCGGCATGTTCTTGTTCTACTGACTATCTCGCATACCCACTGACGCTTACGTAGCTCCATCAATCGAGAGTCGTAGAAGCACGAACACTCGTAATAACGGCAATACACGTCACCAACGAAGCGACTCACCAGGTTTGTTTTCCACTTTTCTTAACGATAAACGGGACTGACTGGAAAATGATAGTTAGTGGCAAGGACGATATGCAAATCAGGACAGCAAATTACATGCCAGCATATGACACAACAGGCACGTCGTTTATTCCACACGAATAAGACTAATAAGTAACCTTCGCCGTAAAGTACCGATGAAGCCTGAAGCTATTCCTCTTAATGAAATTTTGAGGCCAACAAAGCCTGGAATACCCAATCGTCTTTGTCGCATCGTCCTTTTCGACATTGTCTTTGATCCCCGTGAAAACGATGGGGCAAGGATTAGAATCAGCGAGGGTGGAAGGATACAACCTATGCCCTGCAAAACCCTTGACCAACTAGCGTGTACCCATGATATCCTCACGACAATGACGATTTACCACGAGGACTCTCGTTACTCAATGTGGCCTATCTACGTCCAGCGGGACGAGAGTATCCGAGTCAGAGATGTGTTTACAGCCATCTATGACACATTTCACCGGTCTGTCAGATCTGGGGACGGCATATCAGAGAGTGACAGGAAGGACGCTGAACCTTACCGGGAAGCTCGCTGTAGACAAGCATCCAAGAAAAACCGACAAGGGCTGCTACGCGTGGATCTCTTTCAGAGTTGCACCATCTTTGCTGGTATTGAGCAAGATGGAAAAGATTACCGATTGTACCTCAAGCCCAGGGAAAGATTGTTTTAAGCTTTCGATATTCCTACCATGTTTGTGCAATAGTTCATTGGGTTCCTTGTGCATCCCACCTAATTTATGACCATAGATTCCATTGTTATTTATGTTATACATTCTAGCTGTCGAGTATTATGTCTCGTGTAATGTATAATCCAATCCAGCAGGATGGCTGGCTGATGCCTGGGGATTCCACGATGACATAGAGGGTTTATGAAAATGCGTGGATGATGAGATCCTTACTCTCGAGGAAGACAAACTCAATCTTGCCAAGCGCAAACTAAGAGTTCAGCGGTGCAGAACGACGCCAGGATCGTCTGCGCTCGTGAGGTTCCTCACGGATGGAAAAGCCCGGGGCACAGGCACCGTCAAAGTCCAGTCCGCAGCCCTGTTCCACCGGTTATTTAAAAAAAAGCGCAAACCCGCCCAATCTTTCGTGTGCCCATCATTTGTACCCAAAGGTGGTCCTGGGTTTGGCCAAAAGCTGTTCAAAGGAAGAGCGCAAAAAAAGCAAAGGCCACCGATGCAGATCGTGTCACGTGGCTGAGATCGGCAAAGAAACGGGCGAAAATGACGATGGGATGTAGAGCTTAAAGATCGTATGAGTGAAGGCAACGAGCATGTCAAAGGGCAAATGATAATGGCAAGGATAAGACTGCGAAGGATAGGAAAAGCAGTCAGGAGCGAGAAGCGTGCAATCACATGCCAGAGTGCCTCATGTACATGTTCGGACATTTCAAAGTTGATGTTTAGTCGAGTGTTCGTGGGACGCGAGATAGTTACTTAGTAGAACAAGGACATGCCCCAAGTTGGCGCTACCATAATAATCGGGCTGATGGGACGGTTGTTGGTGAGAAACTCCGTTCTCGTAGGCGAATGGTGATCTATTTTTGAAACATCAGATTATGTTGATCATCCGGGTACAAAACCGACTAACCTGCAGGGAGGAGGGTCTTGAGGCACGGGTCTACTATGCTGGAGTGCCTGAGCATTGAATCTCCTTTCCGAGTCGATGACTCGGCATGATGTTCAGGTCCACCCTAGGTGCTGGAGGGGGTTCGGTTCTATTAGTTAGTTGTTGGCTGCACATTCACAAGGTGGTGGGCACCTGCCTGTTATTGTGTGCGACTACGTAACCGATGTTTGGTTCAATGCACTCGAAAAAGCTGTTGTTTGTATATACGCCGTATGTCTCACCATCGTTCCGAACCTCCGAGGCGGACTTGGCCTTTTAATCGCCGAGCCCTTTAGTGTGGAACACCGGGAATGGCCGAAGCACGACTTGCCAAGCTAGGCCAAACAATATCGGCCAATAGCCGAGTCGTGGCCTCGGATGTTGGACTCATAATAGGGTTAAGGGTCTCGTCTCCGGAGCGGCGGATGGCTCAAAGACATTGGGCACGATTCAACATTATTCAGGGCAACTACTGGCTGTGCCCCTATTGGAGAATATTGACGGCGATTTTTTTCAAAGTCTCAAAACTGCAAGTTCTACATCGAATCTCAAACCCGCGACCATATCGTGGGTTCCTGTATCCACTACCGACACCGACTCTCTCTTAGGGACTTCCTAGCGTCCCACGATTCATGAGACCATTTCCTGAAAATTCTAACCAATAACCCCTCCGCCTTTTTCGACAGAAGACAACAAGAAGACCTACGGATGGCAGAGGACCCAGGCCGAATGTGTCATAAATAACCAGCTGGACCAAGTGGAGATAAACATTGATACTTCGTCACACAGCAGACATGATGCATCATGCAGCATGCATGAAGCCTTGGGCGAGAGGGTTTGTTGTATTCTGGAGTCTATATTTGTCCGCCATTAAGGCTGCAGGGTTGCCGGATCATCGATCATCCCTTCTCGACACGAGGCAACCGCGCGTGGGTATGCCGGATCACCTTCACCCGCCGCCGCCGTCTCATATATAGACAGCATGTCGACTACGATTCGTATAACTTCGCCAAGCAACGTCTACATCCCGTTATCCCTTCTTCCTTCTTCCTCTACATCATGCCCTTCTTTGAAGGTGCTCCACACGCCCGCATCGGCCGTTCCGACCTCAATGATATTGGCCGCGATCAGAACATTATCAGCGACTCTGTCGTCAATGAAGTCGGTCACATTGTCACTGATAGCTATAACCAGAACATCAACCATTCCGTCGTCATTGGTAGTTATCATGTATCCATTAATGCACGGCGTCCGTTACCCACAGTCCCGTCTCCAGTTGTTCCGGCCTCAACAGCCCCGCTTCCGGTACAGTATGCTCAGGCGCTCCAGCATAGTAGGCGCGTGCCTCAAGACCCTCCTCCCCGCACACACGCAGGTTAGTCGGTTTTGTACCGACGACCAACATAATCTAATATTTTAAAAATAGGTCACCACTCGTCTACGAGGAATGCAATTTCTCACCAACAACCGTCCCATCAGCCCGATTATTATGGCAGCGCTGGCGGCATGTTCTTGTTCTACTGACTATCTCGCATATCACTGACGCTTATGTAGCTCCATCGATCGAGAGTCGTAGAAGCACGAACACTCGTAATAACGGCAATACGCGTCACCAACGAAGCGACTCACCAGGTTTGTTTTCCACTTTCTTTAATGATAAACGGGACTGACTGGAAAATGATAGTTAGTGGCGAGGACGATGTGCAAGTTAGGACGGCAAATTACATACCAGCACATGACACAACAGGCAGGTCGTTTGTTCCACACGAATAAGACGCATAAGTAACCTTTGTCGTAAAGTGCCGATGAAGCCTGAAGCTATTTCTCTCAACAACTTTTTGAGGCCAACAAAGCCTGGAAAGTCCAATCGTCCCTACCGCACTGTCCTTTTTGACATTGTCTTTGATCCCCGTGAAAACGATGGGGCAAGGATTAGAATCAGTGAGGGCGCAAGGATACAACCTATGCCCTATAAAATCCTTGACCAATCGGCGTGTACCCATAATATCCTCACGACAATGACGATTCACCACGAGGACTCTCGTTACTCGATGTGGCCTATTCACGTCCAGCGGAAGGAGGGTATCCAAGTCAGAGATGTGTATGCAGCTATCTATGACACATTTCACCAGTCTGTCAGATCTAGGGATGGCATACCAGAGAGCGACAGGAGGGATGCTGAACCTTACCGGGAAGCTCGCTGTCGACAAGCGTCCAGGCAAAACCAGCGACAAGGCTTGCTACGCGTGGATATCTTTCAAAGTTGCACCATCTTTGCTGGTATTGAGCAAGACGGAAAAGATTACCGATTGTACCTCAAGCCCAGGGAAAGATCGTTATAAGCTTTCGATATTCCTACACATGTTTATACGATAGTTCATTTCTTTCATTTTGCGTCTCACCTGATTTATGACCATACATTCCATTCCTATTTATGCATTCCTTTTAGCAGACGGGCCAGGACCCAAGCCAACCGGATCAGGATTTTGGACCTTCTCATCCCTCCCCAGTGCTGGCAAGACCCATCATCGGCGGCCTTTGCTTTTTTTCCGCTCTTTCTTTGAACAGCTTTTTCGGATCGTCTTTGGGCACAAATGACAGGCGCGCGAAAGATTGGGTGAGTTAGCGCTTTTTTAATAATCATTAGCAATCCCTAACGTGCAGAACGAAACTCAAAATTGTCAACACAAGACACATAAGCGACAACTCACCTAACACCAAACCACCCTCTGAAATTCTCTAATGCCTACGCAGTGCCTTTAAATGGTCACGGTGAAGAACACATTGAGTTGACCATCTTCCTGACCTTGGCCACGTCCTCTATGAACCCCTGGATGACGAACATTTTTGGCAGCAATGTTTTTTTTTTTTGCATAGAAATCTTTTATTACAATTTTACGATACATACACGTGCATCACCTAGCTAAGACCGCAGCGGTCTTGCGTGTCCATACAAATGAAAAGACTTTGTAAATAATATGTATGTTGGTAGCAATGTTCTCAGCAAATTTGACCTCTAATATGGCATAACCGGGGGCAGATTCAAACAGTGCGCAAGTCACCGTGATGATGGCGAGCGCCCTTTTGGATGTGCAACGCCGACTATCATCCAAAGAATATTATGTCTGATAAGGCAATGTCAATTGGTATATGGGGCGTGGAGTTGGACAAAATGCCGTAGTCCATGCATAGAACTGTATTGAATCTTGTTTGTCTAGTTCTGTGCACTATATACGTGCATTGTTGAAAATGCTATTATTACATGCCAAGTCAATATAGAGTACGAGCGGAATCGAGTTTTAGGAACACAGATGGGAACAATGACTATATGGTACAGTGCGTGTCTGGAATAATGTCACATCGAAACCAGTTAAAGAATGACGATAAAGGTCGAAAGAAAACGCAAAAACAACCCCGGAGCTAGCTTCGCACCTCACCGGAATAAAACGAACAAAATCAACACCAAACCAAGAACACTCACGACCCTCATCATCACCCCTACCTCCCCCACCTCTCCAACTTCCATTACTTCCGTCATCAGACCTTCTATCGGGGTAATGGCAATCCGCGCACTCGCGTGGGCTCCTACGCCTCTGCCCCCACTCAGGCCAACAAACTTCATCGATTCTCCAATCACATCCTTCAACATTTCGGCCAGATCAAGTGGCCCTCCGTCGCTTTTCTTCCAGTTATTCTTGATATCCCATGTATCTTCTGTTTCGCTTCCTGGGCTTAGCCAGGAAGATCTGTAAGAGTCGACACTGGATGACGTGGACACATTGGAAGAAGTGGACGATCTAGACCGGGAAGGAGATCTTGATCGCCCTGACGCTTTCTTTGTGTCCAGGGAGAGTGTTGGGGGGATGATACAAGGTGAGTCACAGAATAGACATAGACTTGACGATTCCTCGGAGTGTAGTCCCTACATATCGCACGCGTCAATAACAGTTCAGGGAGGGTTGGTCAGGAGTAGATATATGAGATGCATATAGGGTCGAAAAGAAGGTATGTATATGCGTGTCTCAGTGAAAGCCGTTGCCATTTTGAGACAACGATTCAGATTTTGAGATTGCCTACTCACTTTCGTGATATGCTCATGACAAAGCAACTTGTCGCAGCAATTTGTGTGATAAGGCGAGACTGCTTTTCTTAGACTATTTTACATGGCCGGGGTCAGTATGATATCGTTAGACCGGAATATGATACATACCATACAGCACAATCCGCATGTTGGTTGCCTAGTTCTGCGCTATCGGGTTCGCTATCCCCTGTCTCGACATTTCTGCGTTTCTGGCGCGGCTCTCCGCTCGAAACGCCGCTGACACTTGCATCGATGGGCTCTTCCAAGATTTTAGGCGGGAACGACTCGCAGTACGCTGTACCTAGGTACGGCGAT
>QFEO01000056.1:0-14342 GCA_003316615.1 Amanita pseudoporphyria
GACGTTCGAAACGGTGAGTGAAGCTACGAAGATCTGGATTAAAGGCCGCGAATTCTCGGTTGCTCGACTATTGGGCGACGCTTACAAGGACGAAGCGGACAAGTACGCCGGTGGTGCGCTGGGCATTTTCAGGCTCGCACCGCAGGACTATCATCGATTCCACTCGCCAGTGGATGGAATGATTGGTCCGATGACGTATATTGCTGGAGAGTATTATACCGTGAATGTGGGTATCTAAACCTCCAACATTGGTTGCAATGGGAAGAACTAATTTCTTCCTCGTCTCGTTACAGCCCCAGGCTATCAGAACGGCTTTAGACGTGTATGGGGAGAATGCGAGAAAGATTGTGCCTATCGACAGCGTTCAATTTGGTCGTGTGATGGCAGTTTGCGTCGGTGCCATGATGGTGGGTACGATCAAGACGACTGTTAAGGAAGGCCAGCAAGTTCGACGGGGACAGGAGTTTGGCTATTTTGCTTTTGGTGCGTCAGTTATATCCGCATCTCGAGATGAAATTGACCAATTCCCTCCTTTTTTTAGGTGGTTCAACTATTGTTCTCCTATTTGAGAAAGGCGTTCTCGAATGGGACGAAGACTTGTTGATTAATGGACGCGCGTCACTAGAGACCTTGGTGCGCGTTGGTATGGGTGTCGGTCGGGGACGACGACTCGCCACGTCTTAAATTTGCGATACCAGATCGAGGATTCGATATCAAACCACGGACTTGATTTCTATACAAGACTGTCTTTGAACATTGACTGCTGCATTATGGTCGGAAATTGTTGAGTGAACGTGTAGTACATACTGTATTAGCTAGATACATACCTGTCACTGTTTTATGTCAACGCACACAATCTCAAGGCGCAAAAATATCTTTCGTAGCTACTTCAGACCGTCCTTTGTTTGGATTGTAGAGATAACTCGGACTCAAAGTGTGCCCCATGCACGGACAGTAAGTTCTCTATGAAATATTAGCAAATGGTAATCAACTATTCCAGGGCGCCGTGCACGCCTCTAGTACTAGTAATGCCTCAAACGCAACAGTAATGATCATATCTGATGACAAAGACATGGACCAACGCAAATGGCTCAATCAAATACTTGAGAACATGGAAGTAGTCGACAGCATAACACAGTGTGAAAATCGAGATGGTATGATAGGAAGAATGGCATCCGATGTAAAAGAAAACTGAGTTTGATATCGTGTTGCTGGACTTTGAGCTGTTGAACGTTGATACGTGATGAGTAACATGTATTAGGAATCAGCAGAACTCATCGACATCTATGGGATGCTTATACACGGTGAAATTGTCGGAAAAATCACGCGCCCGCCTGGAATGGAGCCAGTATTGGGATACCGTCACTCTCTTTGACGCTACTTTTTAAGCGACGTAACATGCCCCAGCCCCTTTATCTCAACGACCCTTTCATCGTTCATTAACCCGAATTCGGTACGTGTGATGCATCTCATGGAAAGCCTATGTGCTTTCCAATGATCGAGAAAAAGGACCTTCCAAGCTTGTATATGCAAAGTTTCTAGGATATGCTCTCTACGTCTCAACCCAAGACGGCTGCCGCAACATCGCGAACTAAATAAATGACGGTGATAGCAATTTAAAACGAATTGAGCTGGCTGAGTTTTATATCAGTCATTTCATATGTTGTTGTTCGTGTTTGTTTCTTTTACGCACTTTTCGTTGCTCCAACTTGTCGCTCCAAGTCAAACGCTACAAGGGTTACACTCTGAGTCATGCACCAAGTGACCACTCATCCCACCCACCCTTCGACAGTGTAAAAGATGTGTTTTTCACTCGTTGAAATCGCCATCTAGTATTTATTTGACTGCCGAAGCCGTTGCCGTCATTCTCCATCGACATCGCCCACTAACTTGGATAGATTTCAGGCTCATGAAAGATATTGGTCTCCGTGTGCCATTACTGGGAAGATCGATTCTTGTAGTTAGTGGGTAGGGACCATAATGAGGCGATTGTGAATCCACCCACATCCACGGAACCAGCGCATATACTCCCGCCATCACTGGCAAATAGAACATTACGGAAGAAAGCGATGAAGTAGGCCTCGGTTTCTTCATAATTTAGACACTGAATCGTGCAGCAAGCCTATGCTATATCGGTCTTGGCAGTCATGGAGTACTTCGGGGATGTTAATGTCCACGTTGAGCTGAACGGCAACCAAGCCTACCATTTGGAAAACATTATTACTATGAGCGTCCTTGTGGCTGGAAACGACGGTGCACTTACATGATGTTCCAAGCTGATCCTAGTCGGAAATCAAGGAGGCGAATAGCCAAACACCTACCGAGTGCATGCTACATTGGGTCACACAGTAGTCACGCTACAGTCAACACTACAGCCAACTGTGGTCCCCCGGTAGTTGAAAAATAAGGGACTATCTTTGCCATATCATGAGAGAGTGCTGAATACGAGAAAAGGCTTAACGCAATCACTTACCGATACAGGTAGTCGCACAGGTTGAGGCCGGTTTGACATTGGTAAGTCAGCGTTATTTTCACTTACATTATGCATCAATAATATAAGGTTCTGCCAGTCTCAAACTATGAAAATGGTAAACGAACAAGGTCAAGAAAAAATATCGTGCTTTGTCAGAGGATGTACCATAACCATTTGTGTCAGGAACGACTCAGCACTGCCGCTCATTTGCACAACGCTCGCCAGTTTGGTAAATGAAAACCAACTTGCAACAGAAAGCAAACCAGCCTCCACTTTATTTCTCAGCACTGATTTATCATCCCCGCGAACCACTGCCCGGTAATACCCTCAAGCATGGTTGCTTGGGGTCAAGCGCAACATGGCAAGAGCTGACATAGAGACCACAAAACAGGTCAGGTGAGTCATCAGTACCCTATCACGCCAGCCACGTTTTAATCTATTCCACAGATGGACCTCGAGGGATACACCGAGGATTGGACCGGGTGACTGTCGGTTATTGGTCACTTGTGGAGCTTATGGTACTCTGCTGGCAGGCCTGAGCTTAATCATGATCGGCGTGCATGAGAAAATTAAACCTGCCGAATTTATCCTGGCTAAAAATACACGACTTCTGACCAACTGGTGAAACGATTGCAAGACAACCATCTAGGGTGAGAACATAAACTGTGATACGTGATACGGCAAACTCATCAAAGTTTTGACCATTATAGACTTCGTAGTATTAATTAGTGCGTGTTCAACCTCAAAGTTCTTGACGCGCCTGAAGAGTCCTCTAGACCTAAACCTCTTACGATTGGATCCGGTCATATCTCTGATTCTTTGAAATCGATCCACCACTGACTCCTGGAACCGGGTAAATCAAGATGTGGTCCCGAAGTCCGAGGGCACTAAACCAGACTGAGCCGTTTTCAGCCCCAAAGTTAATTCCAATTAATTATATACGAGTTTGCTTCGTCATGCCTTTCCAGAACCTTCTGAATCACCTAAAATCAATTTGATTCCTCTCACGTCAAAAAGTCTGTTTTCGTATAAAAGGGCATTGAGATAGCTGTTGGTAGCATTGAACAGCGACATATCCCCCACGGTCAAGCATTTGTAAACATGGTGCTGAAACTTTATGGCTTCGCCTACTCCAACTGTACTAAACGCGTTGCAACTGTTCTTCACGAGAAGGATGTCCCTTTCGAGCTAATCAACATCGATCTGCCGAAAAGTGCCCATAAAGCTCCAGAATTTTTAGAGAAGCAGCCATTTGGCGTAGTTCCTGTCCTTGTGGGTGGCGCGAAACTTCTTATTAGTCGTAATGAGACCTGACGTATTTCTCTCAGGATGACAATGGTTTCGTACTCTATGAGAGTCGCGCCATCGCTCGATACATCGCCACCAAATATGCCAACCAAGGCACTCAACTCATCCCGATCGAGCCAGAAGCCAATGCACACTTTGAACGAGCAGCTTCCATTGAAGCATTCAATTTCGACCCTTACGCATACTCAATAGCCACCGAAAAGATCGTCAAGAAGTATGTGCTTGTGTTATATCTACGTCAGTGAGCTGATCATTTCATCTGCAGATACAAAAACTTGGAACCCGATCAAGCACAAGTTGACAAATGTATCGCTACTCTAAACGTTAATTTCGACGTTTATGAGAAGATCTTGAGCAAGCAGAAATACCTTGCGGGCGACGAGCTCACTCTTGCTGACCTCTTTCACCTCCCGTACGGTGCCACTCTTATTAGTTTGGGTTTCAGTGACCTCATAAACAAGAGGCCTAATGTCAAGAGGTATGCTTGCTTGTTCGTCATACCTTCTCACACACGGATGTCTGATAATATTTATTATAAGATGGTTTGAGGAGATGAGCAACCGCGAATCGTGGAAGACTGTCAACGGTGTGGTAAAGAGCACTGCCTAAACAGACAATTGTATATTGGCGGTAGACGTGAATTGCGATACTAGCATTATCCGCGTGCGTAAACACACAGCTGCCGACGCGTATGAGTGATTCCGGCAATTCCAAGTAGCAAAACATCGCGCATTGTTGACATGGTATCGGTTGTATTCGCATTCTCAGTTATATTACTGCATCCTTGGAAATCGTCATACTTAAGGACATCTAGAATACGAGGGACAGGAATTGTTTGGCGATGAACTCGTTTGTAACCACTTCTGCGAGAAGTACGTAAGAACCATATTTTATAAAACAGCGTCGAGCAGGTAGGGAGAGTCCTTTCAGCAGGAGGAACACTGCGTTCACGATCTTGTTGACATAATGACGTTCAAACTTCCGTTTTTCGTTTCCTTGGAGTTCCCGTCGGGGGTTCGCTTCCGAAAGACTGTAAGTCATAAAACTTCGAGTTAGGTAGTATAACTAACTTGTTATCGTACTTCCACAGCATGGTTTGAATCATCACAGAAAAGGTAAGATTAACTAGCATACTGCGGTTCATCTCGTAAAACAGTTCATTGTCGTCTGCCAGCAGTGCCATTACAGGAAAAGCGTCATTTCGGTCATTTGAAGGCAGGAAAGTTTCTCGAGGAAAAAGCGGTTCACGAGAAGATCCACATGATCTCTATGTTGATGGGACTCGTATTGTCTTCTCGCTGCTCGGATGCTCCGGCAGTGTAGGGGCCAGAGGAGCGCCGTCAGACTTCTTTGCTTCCGTCGTTGCAATAGAAGATGAGGAAGTGGCGGACATGGTTCCGCTGTGAGTGGGGTGCAAAGATGAGGGACCCTGACGCACTTTGGGTAATTGATATCCATAAGACGGTGCCTTCGTTGAGATCGGCGACTTGGTTGTCAAGATATACCCCGCTACTCGGTGCGATGCACTGAATTTCTAATAGCATGTCGCCGTGATTCCGTAGCAGCAGTACTGCATACCCCAGGTTTCGTTTCACGACCGCTACTCAACACCAAAAGTTCAAATCAATGATATTTCACTGTGACTATTCAGTATACGCAATCACAGCTACCCAGAAACTATGGAATGGTGGACCACTTGAAAGGACCAGATACTTCGGACTGCAATTAGTAATCGCTGCCATTGGATCCAGGGTCTGTGCGCCACTGGCCACAAAGATCGGTTTCGTACCCTCCCTATGAAAAGATAGATCATCGTATGAGTATCACAATTATATAAGATTCAACAAACAAACACACCTGTTTTCCGTTCACTCCGCGAGTGTTGCATTGATCAACCGGCTCTCTGAGGAGGCGATTGCAGTTATTGTCGATTGTGAAGCTGCAGCTAATATGCAAAATGGGATATGCTTCGTCAACATATAGGTAATGATTTGTACCGCGTATAACGTACCCGTTGATGGCTTCAGCGCTCACAAATACCGTAAATGTGCCATAGTTATAGCGGGCCTGGAATTGCCATGAGCTAAACAGTGTGGAAGAAGTTGAAGCTAACCCAGATAGTCTGTCCATTTGAGACAAATTTGTTAATGGCATGATTGCTAAGGAGCACATTTTTTAATTAGACCTGATAGTTATGGTATGGTCAAATAGTGCGACGTACTTGCACCAGTCATCAATGACAGATACGAGGGGTAAACGGTCGACCTGAAAGAGTTGGCCAGAGCCACGCACAATAAGACAAAATATCGTTCAAGAGATGAGCGAATACATACAGCAGTGCCTACGTTGTAACAGGTGACCACCTCCGGACCCGAGCGCTTTGCAAGAGTCGTCGTATTGCCCGCTAGGTAATAGAATTTACGGCATCAGCACGCAATATTACTGCTAATTCGTCGCTGATCAGCTGACCATCGGTAATTCCAGTTTCGATACTGAGCCACTGTAGGAGGCGTGTCACTCACCAGGTGTGATCCATGGCAAGTAATACCAACGTACCTTTTCAGAGGCCGCAGGTGTCGCGGATGTAGTCCCTGCAAATACAGAGGTAGCCATAGCAAGAAACGCAATAACGATAGAGGATTCCATCGCTCTGGAAAGGTTCTGGAGTTCAAGAGGAAACTGAAGCAGAGGAAATTGAAGCAGGTGGCTTTTATACCTGAGATGCACGGATTTTTTTATTTAACCTACGAAGGTGACCGCTCACTCTGGTGGTTGTCGTACAATGATCTAACCTGTCATGGGTTCCAGCTACTTTGAAAGCAGTTGACGTTTCCGAGGCTAGAACGCGTGATCGGATCACACTTAAAGTCAACCTCGAGTGCCGAGAGAGGCAAGGTCGACAGGCGCTGGTTGAATATCCAGTGTAAATAAATTAAGGGTTTACTTTGACGCGATTGAATACAACAATATCGTACGAGAATATGGGACCTACATACGCCTTGAAAAACAGAGGAACTCCTCCCGGTCGATCATCTAGTGTGATAACAGTGCCCTTGGCTTCTTGACCTTCGTGCTGCTCGGAAAAAAGTTGTAAATCAAGCTGCGAAGAGACTAGGGGAAATTTTTATGAGAGAGGCGAAAGGATGGGGTGCACCGTGTCGGAGATTACTGCTTACTTATTTCAGGCCTAGCATCAAAAATCTTCTACGAACAGACCGATTGATTTCTCAGCATTGTGCGATTCTGTAGCAGTGGATAATGCATTTAACCACTCTGAAGCAATTTTCAGGGCATCCATGTTGTCTGGAACGGTCGCGTTGAGTGTAGGAAGAGTGGAGATATCGATCGGTCACTCTTGCGGATTTCTGTCAAAGAAGGTCGGCGCAGCCGACATCCAGAAAAGCTTGCTTTAAATAAGCCTTCGTTAATTAGACCGCGCTATCGGCCGTATCTTACTTTTGGTTCGGCCATGCGTGTTACGATCGCCCACCGTGGGCTGATCTAATTTTCAATGGACGACGCTGACGTTATGCTACTTCCTTTGCCGTGATAGTGATGCATTGCCCTGTCCAGCAGACCTAGGAATTGTCGGCATCGGCCATGTGAATACTACTTACCTTCTGATTTTCCCATAATTATTGCGGTGATATCCTTACGCCGTTGCCATTCATTCCCGTTCTTGAGTCTTACTCGATCTTGATGTTATCGAGTCTCTCATTTTGAGCATACCATTTGAAATTCCAAGTGGATGACAATGATAATAAGCACATAAGCGACCCAAATTATTGCGTTTCTGCAGAGCGATATTTGAAGTGTCGTTGACCCTGAGGGTGTTTTGTGAGTGCTACAGAGAATGATTGGAAGTGGCTGACGTTGTGGAGGGTAGCGAGTAGGATGAAGTTGAATGGGCACGTACGCGTATGGGCTTAACACGGCAGAAGGTATTTTTATCCCAATTCGCGTTCCATCGGTTTGAGGACCAGTTAAGGTCAAGGGATGTAGAGTAATCAAATGAGAGCGGCGGAGGTCGATGCTGGACTCCACCCGCGCGGGATTGCTGATCCGTGTGGTCCTTACCCAATTTCCGTGGAGGGTGATTACGACGAGACGGGTGCCTTTGGGGCTTCAAGCTGGCACTTCCCATTAGTAGCCAATGCGTCTCCGTTCCAGCGTGTAGACCTGTATGATGATGGGTTGGGTGAGTGCAAGAGTCTACAAAGCGATGACTATGATTGACAAAGGAACTATGCTTCGCAGTGGGCCGACACATAAAATTACGATTCGGAGAGTTATGTACCATCGGGGAACATGTTCCAGGGCGCAGATGGGAAAGGAGTGTACCTCGCATTGTTGGAGAAGGACGCGCTGACAAGGAAGATTCAAGAAGGCGAGACTACCGGGGTGCTCAAAGAGAGTTCTGCGCGGTGCCGGTGGGTTACATTGTGCATGGTGGATTCCGAACTTTATACTGTACTACATTGGCCTAATGAAGTGCGTGGATGTGCGCCAAGCCTGGCAAGAGAAGCTCGCGCTGAACCTGGCTTCTCTGGTTTATCTGTGCGTATGCAATGTTTGTGATTCCCTGGGTTGGCTGATTTGGTCGACAGAACATGTGTACAATCCGAATGAGCTGGCGTCGCATACACTGCCGTTGAAGCCGATGGCGGTATTTGCGGCGGTGAGGGGTAAGGTGTTTGGCGCCGGTGAAACGTGTGTTGGCGTATGGGGGTAAGATTGTGAATGATCTGTTCCAGTTCAGGTGAGCACCATGTTGTTTCCGGTTAGTTGACTGAGTCTGGTTATTATCCGAATATTGACGAAAAAGATCTTCATGTTTCCAGCGTCTTGCGGAATCGGGATCTCCAACAACCAACATCGAAACGAACGCGGATGACCAAGTTAAAAATGCCGGCTTGTCCGTACTCGATAGCGCAAGACCCAAAAACCTTGAACGGATCTCGTCCCCTTGGGATTGGATTCATGAGTCCAAACCCATGGCTAGAGGCTCAGGAAACGTAATGTTTGTGCATACGCGCCTGCAGTCTAGTAGTGCTTTCTATGTCGGACTCAGCGCGTCGCCCTGCGGTCATTAGTCAATGGCTAGCAAGAGGTTTGCAGTGCCTTACAATTTGTCAGAATCCAAGTAAGGTTGTGGCTCTCGCATCTCGCGCCCCCGTGGCCGTGGGTATACCAACTTATGACTGGTTGGGAGATTGAACATGAAAGATTAGGATACGAGACGACAGCGAGCGCGAATGGTCACCTTCCGGGTGATCACCATTGACATGTAGAACTGGTACGTCGATCATCTTTCCAACGTCAGTGCAATAAAGAGAAGAGCGTGCGTTCGAAGCCGGGGTCGTATAATCGATACCGTCCAATGTGCGTCATTCCCTTTCCCCTAGTAAAGCCATTTAAATAAACTACTCATTTGTTGCTAACGGGGAAAAAGTGGCTTAGTCAACATAACTTCAAATCAAAGCCGAGACGCACTCGACAACAATATGAACATTCCCACCGATCGTGAAATGCGGCAAATTGCCTATACGCAGACCAATGTTTAGTGTCTTATGCGTTCAATAAATAATTATGATACCCACACCATCCATGATAACACCCTGCCCCACAAAACTCGCGTCGCCGTGCAGCTGGACACACATGACTAGATCGCCGAATTGGCAGTCAGCGGGAGAGGTTTTGAGCAACGAATATTGCTTTGCACGTGCCTTGCGGAGAGTGATGGAGTTTACAGCCTCTAAACGGTCGCCGTTCGCTAGTACGTGTATGGTGTGGCAAAAGGAGACAATTGAGACGGACCGAGGTGAGATGGATTTGGAAGAAGCGAGACCTTTAGTGGGTCTTGTGTATTGTCGTACTTAAAGTCGAGTGAGGCGACTATGTGGAGCAGCGAATCGTTACCTTGGTCGGAGGGAGTTGGAAATGGGTATACCAAGGTGGCTCAACACGCCTCCTTCACCACCGTATTACTCTGGATGCTCGGAGCCCCCTTTGATCTTATGAAAGAGGGTGGAGAGGCTGAGGCGACCGCGATGGGGCATAGCTATTGTCTATTGCCAGAGATAGGGAGAAAAAAGAGCCTTCCTTGTCGGTTTACCAAGAGTTATGTGTTGTATACCACCTTAGGACGATTTGCTAGCCCTTCCGCGAAGGATGTGTAGGACACTCACTATGAGCAGAAATCGAGAACAACGAATCCAACGCCGGCAACATCGATTCACCGCCCTCCAAGCCGTACTAATGTACCAAAACTACATTAGAATTTCCACCTATTTTCAAGGACATACAACGTACGCGCTTCAAATTGGGGGACTTGGCCTGCAAAAAGTTATCCGATGCTTCACTCCGAGCCAACAGACCATATATGCGCTTTTGGCTTGATGATCAATAGGTGTCGGGGATGATTTGTCCTCTGACGAGGGAAGAGAGCGCGATTCGAGTAGATGAGAATCGTAGCGTTTGGTTTTCGATGGAGAGAGCATATACTATTTCAAATATGAATTAACATTCACGCATAACAAAAAGAATAGAATAGCGGCTTACCTCGTAAGCAATCTTCCCAACATACACCTCTCTTTAGCGTCTTGTGATCTCCTTCAAAGTCACCACTCTCCCTCGCCGCTATTCCTCAATTCCTCAACAGACTTTGTCCAAATAATTCCCAAGTTGACATTGCACTTCTTATTCTCGGTCAACCCATACCTGGCAGGATCTAACGCAGAGACTTCATCGCGGCGGATAAGGTCGAGAAGGTCGATACGTGCGGCGCGGTGACCGTGCATACGTATTGAGTCGAAATAGCAGAGTAGCGGTGCGTTAACAGTTCGGTTGGTGAGTTGCGTTGGGGTGTTTATGTATGCGGGATATAAAAGGCTTCAACTTCGAACTGACGCGCGACGCAGTCTGGAAACACGTGTCCCCTGCTCTTGCGAAACCCGAACGTCTTGTCGTGGTATCCCCTAATCTGGGCAGAACATGTCAACATCTTCGTAACCCTGGCAGACGTGGACTTGGGGTAGCAAGACAATACGCTCATTTTTGGTACCGCCTGACGTTTTTGTCAATGCCTTATCCGCAAACGAGTCTCATGGGGACTAGGGGACTAGGTTAGTTCCGTGGCTAGGCGCGCGTCCTGACGTCAATAAATTGGTGACTTCCTGGTGACCACATTGAAGCAGGCTTCAGGGTGCCAGTTTGCGATAAGTACTAGGTACGGTTCGATAAAACATTATGGTCCCATACCTGTGATAACTAGCCCATACAGGGCCGAGCACATTGCGTGACATGATTGAGCTCCGAAGCGGCGGACTCATCAGTGCTTGAAACTTGCGGTCGTAGCCTCTTTTCAGATTTTTGTGCCGAGCCGAGCCGTGACATCAATGCATCAATGTATCACTTAATGTGGGAAAGAGTCAGCTGTCATGCTCAGGCTGTCGCATGTCCACAGCATGTCGGGCGCCTTTTGAGGTAACCAATCGACATCGTCTGCTTCAGGTCTCCCTTCTTCCTCCACATAATGCCCTTCTTTGAGGGTGCTGCACACGCGCACATCGACCATCCCAACTTCACTGATGTTGGCCACGATCAGAACATCATCAGCGATTCCGTCGTCACACATAACCAGAACATCATCAATGGTCCCGTCTTCATCATTAGCCTAGCTTCCGCCCCAGAACGTGACCACCAACGTCCAAGTACTGAATCACACACCCCTTCCGAGATGACATCCAGACAATCAGTTCTTCGTCCCACATTCCGTTCTACAGCCACCGATTCCCGCCTCATTGCTACTCGTCTCATCATCGAAATCATTCAGTTGCTGCCTGTCTCTGATCACTTCCACAACCTGAAGGAGGATCTAAGCGAACTGCAGAAAATGCTGGACCTCAATGGGCTGGCAATCGAAGCATATCAGTGCACGCCAGTAGGCCAAATACTTACACGCACTATTAACGAGGAGACGGCACAGTGCATTGGAGTGCTACGGGACTTGCTAAGTGCGATCAGGGGTTATCAACGGGGTGTCAGGTCAATGCGCCAGTTTTTATCGTTTAGTCGATTGTCGAGAGGTGGGCGTGAATTAGGTGAAATACATATTTGGAGAGGAAAATTGTCGGATTGTCAGAAGTCACTAGGCCAGTGCTTACAGGCATTGGACTCGTGCGTCTTGCCCTTCTTTCATGTCTTGGCGTTGCTAAAACAGTATATTATTGTCAGTGATTCATTACGTGCCTTTGGGAGCAGCATGCGGGCGCAAAATATATCGTCCGAAGACTTCAATTGTCTCTTGCGACAAGGCCATCCCTCCCTACGTCACTTACAAGCCAGCAAGATTACCGTAGTCGATCATTTGGGACGAAACATACCAGTTCCAACCATCTTCTGCTCCGTATGGGAGGTAAGGCCTAATCGCAAACACATTGTCAGCTCATACATGTTCGTATATTAGGATTTCTATGTTTTCATCAGCGAGCTCTCCAAGGATAGTGCCGGCCATGAATTTATAGAGCGACGCGACTTTAGAATTCTTCACGATAACAAAGTCATTCATCCGCCAGAGTTCCCTGACCGTGTTGCACCGGGAATGACAGTTGAAATGAGTATTGTTTTGCGACAGAGAGCTTCCTCTCAACCTGACACAAAGAAGTGTCCCCGATGTGGTTATAGTACATCAGTCCCTGTGGGTAATGATTGGGTCGAGTGGGAAGTACCTCCAGTTTCTATCATCATCTGTAATTAACAACGTTAATGACAGTTGCCATTGCTCAGGACAGTATCAATTATCTGACAAGGACGAGATTGTTTCTCGAGCATCGTATGTGCTTCATATTAGTACATTGATATATAAATATAATGGGCAAATAGGATGAACAATTCTCAACAGAACAATGAGAATAATGTAAAATATCTTCGCCGCATACATATTATCAAGACAAGGGTATGTTCCAGGAAATCTGCAACTAATTGTGCAGAACTCACTGGGTCCCAAAAGTCTCTGTCTGTGAGTGATTTTGAGGATGAAATGGGAGTCAATGACTGACCTGGTGGCTTTGTTTCTGTGTCCTCAGGCTGTGAGTGATTTTGAGGATGAAATGGGAGTCAATGACTGACCTGGTGACTTTGTTTCTGTGTCCTCAGACTGTGAGTGATTTTGAGGATGAAATGGGAGTCAATGACTGACATGGTGACTTTGTTTCTGAATCCTCAGCTTGTGAGTGATTTTGAGGATGAAATGGGAGTCAATGACTGACCTAGTGACTTTGTTTCTGTGTCCTCAGCTTGTGAGTGGTTTTGAGGATGAAATGGGAGTCAATGACTGACCTGGTGACTTTGTTTCTATGAACTCAGGAAGTGAGTGGTTTTGAGGGTGAAATGGGGGTCAATGACTGGCCTGATGACTTTGTTTCTGTGTCCTCAGCCTATAAGTGATTTATATATGTTACAGTTAAAATGATTATAGTAATGACTTGTCATGAATAATGACATGATTGCACTTTGTGTATATTTACACTTTTTTGTAATGTTATGGATAAGACCTGTTACTGTTATGAATGGTCATGGACATCACATCTTACTTCATCTATTCCCACCATTTTGTACTTATGTTTACCTTGTTCTATGGTTACCAATCATTCCAGACTGAACAGTATGCCCATCCTGTGGCCCGTTCTGGGCTGCACCTTTTGGCAGAGGTGTGCACGTGCGCACACCCCGATTTAGCAAGTGTGTGATGTCATCACACCCAATCTGGCTTGATCACTGTGTGACATACCTGGTCACCATACCCACCATACCTGGTGACATACCCGGTCACACAACCCACATACCCGGTCACCATACCTGCTCTACCCAGTGACATACCTGGTCACAATCCCCAGCATACCCACCATACCCAGTGACATACACCTACCCAGTGACATACCCGGTCACAGTCCCCTGCCATACCCGCCTACCCAGTGACATACCCAGTCACAGTCCCCTGCCATACCCGCTATACCCTGTGACATACCTGGTCACGGCACCACTATGGAATCAGATGCGCATGGTAGGGGCACGCATACATAAATGTAGAATAGATGAGCATATATTGGGTTACTATGTACATATTTATATGGGGTATAAAATAAATATATTAGAGGGTTTGGGTTATGAAAAGGCTTGAAAATGGGTCAGAAAGCTCCTCTTAATGAAAGGAAATGGAAAGTATAGAAAATGAAAGAGGGATGTATATAAGTAAGGTAGTGAAGAATACATGGTATCCATATGCGCACAATGAATGGTATCACAGTGCGCACAATGTGTGGTATCACTATGCACACATTGAATGGTATCAGTATGCGCACACTGAATGGTATCACAGTGCGCACAATGTGTGGTATCACTATGCGCACATTGAATGGTATCACAGGAGTGGTAGCTGTAATGGGTAATCAAAGAATAGGGATTTATTGGGGACCCCTTTGTGTTAACGGCCATAGATTATTTGATAGCCTTATTTCATTAATTTTCAATGCTCCCTAGGGAATATCCTTTCATAACTAAC
>QFEO01000058.1:0-16901 GCA_003316615.1 Amanita pseudoporphyria
GTTTCTCGGCATTCGAAAAACACCAATTCATCCAACGGGCCGGAACAGCCACTACCAACGTCACAGCTTTCCTCCTTTCCTTCATCTCCTCCACCATCTGCGCAACTGTTTTCTGCTGGCGAGGCTCACAAGAAGGACAAGGGTGTTGCTGCTGTTGGGACTGGAACCGGCAACAACTACAAAAAGAATAACGCTCGTTCAAGAAAGAGGAGGGTAGAGTCTGAGTCTGGATTGGAGGAGCAAGAACGCCGTGATTCAGGACAGGAACTTGGCGAACAGGGACAAGGGACTCGAATCGACACCAACGCCGAAAGGATGCCGCGGAATCATAACGGAGCGATTTACAACCGTCTCGAAGGCGGGTTCAGCAGTATGTCACTAGAAGAAAGCAGCGGGGCGACGAATAAAGCTCTAAAGCGGTTTACGTGGAAAAGAGTCGTGGTGGGGGCTGTTGTGTTCATTGGCCTGGTGTGGGTGTTTGGGCCGAGGATGAGGAGTGCGAGTGGGGGTGGAGGATATTCAGGTGAGTAGCTGTGGTTTCGATTAGAGGAAGTGGAGCTGATCATCGGGCGCGTGCATTATTAGGTATTTCTGACGATTCGGACATGAACCCGCCTGAAGGATACGCTCCTGGGCCTACGGGCTATACGGGGACGAAGGCGCTAGATGCGGGAACGATGCCTACTGCCACTACTACTACAGGGGCAGGAGGTGCGGGTATGCACCACCCCGACATCGACGATGACCTCGCTGCCTCTTCCCCTTCCTCGCATAACCAGCATCCAACATCCTACGAAACCGATCCAAACCCTTCCAAAACGACATACTGCACACACCCCTTTTCATCGTCATCATCCTCGTCCTCGTCCTCATCCAACCCGCTCGTCCAATACGCACTCATGATTGACGCAGGATCAACAGGATCTCGCATCCACATCTACAAATTCAACAACTGCTTCCGCACGCCCTCCTTTGAATATGAAGTGTTTAAAATCACACAGCCAGGTTTATCCGCGTACGCTCAAAAGCCTGAGGACGCAGCCAAAAGTTTGGACACGCTCCTCGACGAAGCAGTCCGTGTCGTTCCAGAAGAATTGAGAAAGTGTACGCCCGTAGCGGTTAAAGCCACTGCTGGCCTACGGCTGCTGCCTGGCACACAGAGCGGAGAAATATTGGACGCGGTGGAGAAACGGATTAAAGAGGTTTATCCGTTCAAGTTGGTCGATAAGGATGGTGTGGTAATTATGGACGGGAAAGATGAGGGCGTATATGCGTGGATTACGACCAACTATTTGATGGGGACGATTAGAGAAGGCGCTCGAGCTGACGAGCTGACGTACGCTGTGCTTGACTTGGGTGGGGCATCGACACAGATTGTGTTCGAGCCTATATTCGAGAAGGAGACTGGTGGTATGGAGGAGGGCGAGCACAAGTATGATCTCAAATTTGCGGGGAAGAACTATGTGTTGTACCAACATTCGTATCTTGGCTATGGCTTGATGCGCGCGAGGATGCACGTTCACCGCTTGGTCGACTTTATGAGCTCCTTGCATACGGGTAGGAGTAGCGAAGAAGTGGGGAATCCGTGTTTGGCGAAAGGGACGAGGAGGAGAGTGAAGATAACTGATGAGAAGAGCAGGGAGGAGAGGAATGTGACGATGGCGGGTGAGGATGTGGGCTCGTTTGAGGGGTGCAACCGGTTGATGCAGTTGGTCCTGGCAAAAGATGCGTAAGTCCCGCCACGATCCTTATCTTGCCGCCTTTTCTCAAATTGAAAAAATAGCATATGCGAACTGAAACCGTGTTCTTTCGATGGCGTATATCAACCCTCCCTCCTCACCTCATTCTCGTCCGGAAAAGTTCTCCTACTGTCCTACTTTTACGACCGTCTCCATCCACTCCTTCGTTCCCCCTCATCTGAACCAGTCACTGTATCCACGCTCGCTAGCATCGCGCAAGACGTTTGTCAAGGCCGGCCACGGTGGCTAGAACGGTGGGGCACAAAGCCGGAAGTGATGAAGGAACTAGAAGGCAGACCAGAGTGGTGCCTCGACTTGACGTTCATGTATACCTTGCTGAGGTTGGGCTACGAGTTTGAGGATGGACGGGAGGTCAAATTGGGCAAGAAGATTAGAGGCACGGAGTTGGGCTGGTGTTTGGGCGCTACGATCGCGATGGTAAGTGGAGGCGAGTTGAGTTGTAGAGCATAGATCTCGTATAATGGATATATATTTATGTGTTTGAAGTAATTCAGCCTAGCTTTTGAAATCCGTCGAGATGTACAGTTACCAAGATCACGCATCTCCTCACTGGTCGGGTTGAGAACATAACGCGCTCTACTATTATATAGGCATCTATTAGTTGCGAATTATACATCGCACGACACATAATATATAATACTCGACAGCTGGAATGTATCACATAAATAAGAATGGAATGTGTGGTGGAATGCACAATGAACCCAATCGAACGAAACGAACTATTGTTACAAGAATGGTAGAAATATCGAAAGTTTATAACTGACAACGATTATTTTTTCGACTTGATGTACAATCGGTAATCTTTTCCATGTTGCTCAATGCCAGCAAAGATGGTGCAACTTTGAAAGAGATCCACGCGTAGCAACCCTTGTCGCCGGTTTTGCCTGGATGCTTGTCTACAGCGAGCTTCCCAGTAAGGTTCAGCATCCTTCCTGTCGCTCTCTGATATGCCGTCCTTAGATCTGACAGACCGGTGAAACGTATCATAGATGGCTGCATACACATCTCTGACCCGGATACCCTCGTCCCGCTGGACGTGGATAGGCCACATTGAGTAACGAGAGTCCTCGTGGTAAATCGTCATTGTCGTGAGGATATCATGGGTACACGCTGATTGGTCAAGGATTTTGTAGAGCATAGTTTGTATCCTTGCGCCCTCGCTGATTCTAATCCTTGCCCCATCGTTTCCACGGGGATCAAAGATAATGTCGAAAAGGACAGTGCGATAGGGACGATTGGGCTTTCCAGACTTTGTTGGCGTCAAAAAGTTGTTAAGAGAAATAGCTTTAGGCTTCATCGATACTTTATGACAAAGGTTACTTATGAGTCTTATTCGTGTGCAATAAACGACGTGCCTGTTGTGATATATGCTGGTATGTAATTTGCCGTCCTGAGTTGCATATCGTCCTCCCCACTATCTTTTTCATTAAGAAAAGTGGAAAACAAGCCTCGCGAGTCACTTCATTGGTGACGCGTATTAGCGTTATTACGAGAATTCGTGCTTCTACGACTCTCGATCGACGGAGCTGCGTAAGCGTCCATCGCTGCCATAATAATCGGACTCATGGCACGGTTGTTGGTTAGAAACTGTGTTCCTCGTAGACGGATGGTGATCTGTTTTTGAAATATTAAATTATGTTGATCATCGGCATAAAACCGACTAGCCTGCATGTGTGCGGGAGGAGGGTCTTGAGGCACGCGCCCACTACGCTGGAGCACCTGGACAGGTGGTTGGTTTAGTTTCAACCGGAGACGGGACTGTGGGTAACGGGCGCCGTGCACCCTCCTGAGGCTGGGATAATGAGATATAGATGCGGCATGGCGAAGAAATACTAATCGTAATCACCATAATTTCTGCTTATAAGGCAGGGTTTGTGAAGGTCGGGAGTGCTAAACCTACAGTGTTTAAATATGTGACTAAATATAACTCGAGAAAACCTCAAGACGCGCCCAGGAGAGGTTCCGTCCCATTTTACGGAACAGTTACTCCTTATGGCCGGCAATAAAGGGACCCGCAGCACTGATGACGACGTACCGTCACTTAGAGTGAGAGGTACCGTCCCATTTTAGGGAACAGTTACTCCTTGTGGCATGGCCAGACAATTAAGGGACCTGGTCCTGTTCACTAACGTGTGACTGACCGAACGTCTTCGTCCCCGGTTTCGGAACGAGATACTTCCAAACTCGTCATCTGACCTCCACATAAAGAGCAACTGTTCCCTAAAATGGAACTTCGTCTAACCTAGGAGAACGTCTCACCCTTCCTGGGCGCATCTCAAGAGAGTCGAGGCCTTCTCTCTTTATTTTTTGGGCCCTCTGCTAGCCTTTCTCCTGATGCCATCGCTGTCTCAATGTTTTCTGCATGTCTTTGATCTTCACCTCGTCCATTTAGATATCCCATGGAAAAGCTCACTTCAAAGTTCTAGGCTGCATGCTGCTTGAAAACATGCAGCGAATACTTGCACTGGAATGGTGCGACGTCAGATTCATTCCTGTCCGGGGCCCGATGATTACGCGATTGCATATGTAGTTCCGGCTCTAAGCTTTTAACCGCGTCGTATTTCCACTTTCACCGTAATGGCATCAGCAAGACTCATCACCCAAGCCAAGCGCACGCTTGCTCAACACTGCAAGTCCTGCTCACAGACCACATCCAACTATGAGGCCTGGGCGCGCGAGTTTTCCCAATTATTGGTAGGTGCAAGATCCGAACGTCTTACCGATGGCTCATTAATTCATTGGTTCCACAGGTGGACTATGATTTCACGGTTGGCGGCGTTAGTTGTTGACATACATCAAAACACATTACAACAAATGTTGATGCTCAATCAACACGAGCCTGGCAACCCTCACGTTGTATGCCGGATTGGGCGTCACCTTCACCCACCGCCGCCGTCTCATATACCGACAGCATGTCGATTACGATTCGTATAATTTTGCCACGCAGCATCTCGCATCCCATCTCGCATCTCCCCCCACATCATGCCCTTCTTTAAGGGTGCTGCACACGCCCGCATCGGCCGTTCTGACTTTAATGATGTTGGCCGCGATCAGAACATCACCAGCGATTCTGTCGTCAATGAAGTCGGCCACATTCAGACCGTTGTCACTAACCATAACATCAACCAGAACATCGTCATTGGTAGTTATCATGTATCCATTAATGCACGACGTCCGTTACCCAGTCCCGCCCCCAGTTGTTCCAGCTTCAACAGCCCTGCTTCCGGTACAGTATGCTCAGGTACACCAGCATAGTAGGCGCGTGCCTCAAGACCCTCCCCCCCGCACACACGCGAGTTAGTCGGTTTTGTACCGATGATCAACATAATCTAATGTTTAAAAAATAGGCCACCATTCGTTTATAGTTTCTCGCCAACAATCGTCACATCAGCCCGATTATTATGGCGGCGCTGGCGGCATGTTCTTGTTCTACTAACTATCTCACATACCCACTAACGCTTACGCAGCTCCATCAATCGAGAATCGTGAAAGCACGAACACTCGTAATAACGGAAATACGCGTTACCAACGAAGCGACTCACCAGGTTTGTTTTCCACTTCTCTTGATGATAAACGGGACTGACTGGAAAATGATAGTTAGTGGCGAGGACGATATGCAAATCAGGACAGCAAATTGCATGCCAGCATATGACACAACAGGCATGTCGTTTATTCCACACGAATAAGACTCATAAGTAACCTTCGCCGTAAAGCACCGATGAACCCTGAAGCTATTTCTCTTAATGAATTTTTGAGGCCAACAAAGCCTGGAATGCCCAATAGTCTTTATCACACTGTCCTTTTCGACATTGTCTTTGATCCCTGCGAAAACGATGGGGTAAGGATTAGAATCAGCGAGGGCGCAAGGATACAACCTATGCCCTACAAAATCCTTGACCAATCAGCTTGTACCCATGATATCCTCACGACAATGACAATTTACCACGAGGACTCTCGTTATGCAATGTGGCCCATCCACGTCCAGCGGGACGAGGGTATCCGGGTCAGAGATGTGTATGCAGCCATCTATGACACATTTCACCGGTCTGTCAGATCTGGGGACGGCATATCAGAGAGTGACAGGAAGGATGCTGAACCTTACCGGGAAGCTCGCTGTAGACAAGTGTCCAAGAAAAACCGACAAGGGTTGCTACGCGTGGATATCTTTCAGAGTTGTACCATCTTTGCTGGTATTGAGCAAGACGGAAAAGATTACCGATTGTACCTCAAGCCCAGGGAAAGATCGTTGTAAGCCTTCGATATTTCTACCATGCTTGTACAATAGTTCACCTCTTCCCGCCTAATTTATGACCATACGTTCCATTCTCTTTTTTTTTTTTCGCATAGACATTTGATTGGGGGTCATGAGCCACCTGCGGTAGCTCCTACACACATACATTGCATGTATATGAGAGGTTGTACAAGCCGCTGAGCGACGTGTTGAGGAGAGAAAGAAAAAAGAAAACAGAAACCAAAGGGAACCGGTTCAAAGGAAATAGTTTATAATGGATACATAAACATTTATCTGTACACACGACATCAGTTATCAAAATTAAGGTGGCCTTTCATGGGTCCTAGACGCTAATGGATGAATCTAGTTTAGGATGATGATTGTAATCGCAGGTCTTTTTGCCTTGGATCGCGCCAAGAGTGTTATGTCTGATAAGGCATGCGCAACATACATGGTGTAAGATGGATAATGGATAGTGGCAAGATACATGCGAAGGGAAAGAGAAGTAACTGGTCCTCTCTTTCTTTTGTAGCACCATCTTCTCACCAGTCAGGCCGAGAACATACCGCGCTCTCTACTAGTACTATACTAGTTACCGACTTAAGTAAGCTATTCAGGTTCGCATGTCACGCGCCATCTCGTCCCGACCCCGTTGCGGGTTTCAGGACTACTTGCCAGTCATCTGACCTCTACATTACAGGCCACAAAGAGCAACTGTTCCCTGAAATGGACCCTAGGAGAACGTCTGGGTGCATCTCAAGAAAGTCGAGGCCTTTTCTCTTTATTTTTCGGGCTCTCGGCCAGCCTTTCTCCTGATGCTATCGCTGTCTCAATGTTTTCTGCATGTTTAGATATGCCATGGAAAGCTCGCTTCAAAGTTCTAGGCTGCATGCTGCTTGAAAATATGCAGTGAATGTTTACACTGAAATGATGCAACGTCGGATTCATTCCTATCGTAAGGAGCTCCTCCTGATGGCCCGATGATTACGCGATTGCATACATAGTTCCGGCTTTAAGCTTTTAACCGCATCGTGTTTCCACTTTCACTGTAATGGCATCGGAAAGACTCATCACCTAAGCCAAGCACACGCTCGCTCAACACTACAAGTCCCGCCCACAGACCACATTTGACTACGAGGCCTGGGCGCGCGAGTTTGCCCAATTATTGGTACGTGTAGGGTCCGAACGTCTTTTCATTAGTTCCACAGGTGGACTATGATTTCACGGTTGGCGGCAGAACCAACTGGGAGGACGAAGTCAAGGCTCCGTGGGTAGAGAAAATCACACTGGTAGGCACTCCCATTCTTCATGGGACATTCGGAGGATCGTCCCGAACAATGACGCAAGATCCGGTTCTAATCGTTGGGTGAGATCCAGTTGCACACGGCGAAGTTTGCTGTTTGGGCTTGTCGTTTTCTGAGTTATATTAACATTTGTGAGCCATCTATTTAACACCGTAAGTCTAGCACTCCCCCGTTCCGACCTACCTTCACAACCCCCCACCTTATATACAGCATGCAGATTACAAGTCGTATGGCTTCGCTACGCGATGTCCGCACCTCGTTATCCCAGTCTCAGGATGATGCACGGCGTCCGTTATCGACAGTCCCATCTCTGGTTGTTCCAGCCTCAACGGCCCCGCTTCCAGTACAGTTGCAATCAAACCAAGCACCCACTCAGGCGCCCTGGCATAGTAGGCGCGTGTCGCAAGACCCTCCTCCGGGTTGGTCAGTTTTGTGCCGATGATCAACATAATCTAATGTTTCAAAAATAGATCACCACTCGTCTACGAGGACCACAGTTTCTCACCGACAATCATCCCATCAGCCTGATTATTATGGCAGCGCTAACGGTATGTCCTTGTTCTACTAACTGTCTCGCATGCCCGCTGACACTTATACAGCTCCTTCAATTGAGAGTCGTAGAAGCACAGACTCTCGTAATAACGCCAATACGCGTTACCAACGAAGCGACTCACCATGTGCGTTTTCTACTTTTCTTAATGATAAACATAAACGGGACTGACTGGAAAATGATAGTTAGTGGCGAGGACGATATGCAAACCGGGACAGCAAATTACATACCGGCATTTATCACAACAGGCACGTCGTTTATCCCACACGAATAAGACGCATAAGTAACTTTTATCGTAAAGTGCCGATGAAGCCTGAAGCTATTTCTCTTAATGAATTTTTGAGGCCAGCAAAGCCTGGAAAGCCCAATCGTCTTTACCACACTGTCCTTTTCGACATTGCCTTTGATCCCCTTAAAGACGATGGGGCAAGGATTAGAATCATCGAAGGCACAAAGATACAATCTATGTCCTACAAAATCCTTGACCAATCAGCGTGTACCCATGATATCCTCACGACAATGACAATTTACCACGAGGACTCTCGTTACTTAATGTGGCCTATCCATGTCCAGCGGGACGAGGGTATCCGGATCAGAGATGTGTATGCAGCCATCTATGACACGTTTCACCGATCTGTCAGATCTAGGGATGACATATCAGAAAGCGACAGGAGGGACGCTAAACCTTACCGGGAAGCTCGCTGTAGACAAGCAAACCGGCGACAAGGATTGCTACGCGTGGATCTCTTTCAAAGTTGCACCATCTTTGCCGGTATTAAACAAGATGGAGAAGATTACCGATTGTACCTCAAGTCGGAAAAATAATCGATGTCAGTTATAAGCTTTCGATATTCCTACCATTCTTGTAACAATAGTTCATTCCTTTTGATTGGGTCCATTGTGCATCCTACCTCATTTATGACCATGCATTCCATTCTTATTTATGTTATACACTCTACTCAATGTACACTGTTCGAAGTGTTTGAACCAGCTTTTTGAAACGAGGCGAGGTGCACGCCTTTGGCATAGAGTAGCCATAAACGTGCAACTAGGCGACAAATAGTGTCAAGGCAGAGTTGAACAGCCGAACAAGACAACTTTAGCAAATATGATCCAGTAGGATGGCTGGCTGACGCCTCGGGATTCAATGACAACGTAGAGGGTTTATGAAAATGCGCAGATGAGATCCTTGCTCTCGAGGAAGACAAATTCAATCAAAGAAAGAGCGCAAAAAAAAGCAAAGGCCGCCAACGCAGACCGTGTCGCGTGGCTGAGATTGGCAAAGAAGCAGGCGAAAATGGTGATGGGATGTCGAGCTTAAAGATCGTATGAGTGAAGGCAAGGAGCACGTCAAAGGGCAAAGGATAATGAAGACTGGGAAGGATAGGAAAAGCAGTCAGGAGCGAGAAGCGCGCAATCACTGCAGATACCATGGAGTGCCTCATGTACATGTTCGGACATTTCAAAGTTGATGTTTAGTCGAGTGTTCGTGCTTCTACGATTCTCGATTGACAGAGCTGCGCAAGTGTCAGCGGGGATGCGAGATAGTTGGACATGTCCTAAGTTAGTGCTGCCATAATAATCGGGCTGATGGGACGGTTGTTGGTCAGAAACTCCGTTCTCGTAGACGAATGGTGATCTATTTTTGAAATATCACATTATGTTGATCATCGGTACAAAACCGACTAACCTGCGTGTGTGCAGGGAGGAGGGTCTTGAGGCACGCGCCTACTATGCTGGAGTGCCTGAGCATTGAATCTCCTTTCCGAGTCGATGGCTCGGCCCAATGTCTTTGAGCCATCCGCCCGAAGCTCCGGAGACGAGACCCTTAACCCTATTCCAAAATGTGTAGACTGGGCGAGGCCTTTTGCGTCGCACAACTCAGCTATTGGTGACATTGTTTGGCCTAGCTTGTGCTTAAATGTCCACACTAAAGGACTCGGAGGTTCGGAACGATGGTGAGACATGCGGCGTATATATAAACATCGGTTACGTAGTCGCACACAATAACAGGCAGGCGCTCACCACCTTGCTAGTGTGCAACCAACAACTAACCATATCTAATAGAACCGAACCCCCTCCAGCACCTAGGGTGGACCTGAACATCATGCACGGTTCAACATTATTCGGGACAACTACTAGCTATGCCCCTATTGTAGAATACTGACGGCGATTTTTTCTCAGTCTCAAAACTGCAAGTTCTGCATCGAACCTCAAACCCGACCATATCGTGGGTTCCTGTATCCACTACCAACACCGACACTCTCTTGGGGACTTCCTAGCGTCCCACGATTCATGAGACCATTTCCTGAAAATTTTAACCGATAACCCCTCCGCCTTTTTCGACAGAAGACAACGACGAAGAAGACCTACGGATGGCAGAGGATCCAGGCCGAATATTTCTTTTAATATTTCTTTTTCTTTTCTCTTGTGTCGTAAATAACCAGCTGGACCAAGTGGAGAAAAACATTGGTAAGCAGACGCTTCGTCACACAGCAGGCATGAGGCCTTACGGGCGAGAGGGAGCGTGTGTCAAAGGAATATTCCCTACGTAGCTCCTTTTTGTTGTATTCTAGAGTCTATATTTGTCTGCCATTCAATATTCAAGGCTGAAGGGTTGCCGGACCATTCCTTTCGACACGAGGCAACCACGCGAGGGTACGCCGGCTTCACCTTCACCGTCGCCGCAGTCGAATATTACAGACAGCATGTCGACTACGATCCGTATAACTTCGCCAAGCAACGTCTACATCTCATTATCCCTCCTTCCTTCTTCCTCTACAGTATGCCCTTCTTTGAAGGTGCTCCACACGCCCGCATCGGCCGTTCCGACTTCAATGATATTGGCCACGATCAGAACATTATCAGCGACTCTGTCGTCAATGAAGTCGGTCACATTGTCACTGATAGCTATAACCAGAACATTAACCATTTCGTCGTCATTGGTAGTTATCATTATCTATTAATGCGCGGCGTCCGTTACCCACAGTCCCGTCTCCAGTTGTTCCAGTCTCAACAGCCCTGCTTCCGATACAGTATGCTCAGGTGCTCCAGCACAGTAGGCGCGTGCCTCAAGATCCTCCGAGTCCCCGCACACACACAAGTTAGTTGGTTTTGTACCGATGACCAACATAATCTAATATTTCAAAAATAGGTCACCACTCGTCTACGAGGAACGCAGTTTCTCACCAACAACCGTCCCATCAGCCCGATTATTATGGCAGCGCTGGCGGCATGTTCTTGTTCTACTGACTATCTCACATATCCGCTGACGCTTATGTAGCTCCATCACTCGAGAGTCGTAGAGGCATGAACTCTCGTAATAACGGCAATACGCGTCACCAACGAAGCGGCTCACCAGGTTTGTTTTCCACTTTTCTTAATGATAAACGGGACTGACTGGAAAATGATAGTTAGTGGCGAGGACGATATGCAAATCAGGACGGCAAATTACATGCTAGCATATGATACAACAGGCACGTCGTTTATTCCACACGAATAAGACTCATAAGTAACCTTTGTCATAAAGTATCGACGAAGCCTGAGCCTATTTCTCTTAATGAATTTTTGAGGCCAACAAAGCCTGGAATGCCCAATCGTCTGTATCGCACTGTCCTTTTCGACATTGTCTTTGATCCCCGTGAAAACGATGGGGCAAGGATTAGAATCAGCGAGGGTTCAAGGATACAACCTATGCCTTGCAGAATCCTTGACCAACCAGCGTGTACTCATGATATCCTCACGACAATGACGATTTACCACGAGGACTCTCGTTACTCAATGTGGCCTATCCACGTCCAGCGGGACGAGGGTATCCGGGTCAGAGATGTCTATACAGCCATCTATGACACATTTCACCAGTCTGTCAGATCTGGGGACGGCATATCAGAGAGCGACAGGAGGGATGCTGGGCCTTACTGGGAGGCTCGCCGTGGACAAGCGTCCAGGCGAAACCGGCGACAAGGATTGCTACGCGTGGATATCTTTCAGAGTTGCACCATCTTTGCTGGTATTGAGCAAGACGGAAAAGATTACCGATTGTACCTCAAGCCCAGGGAAAGATCGTTATAAGCTTTCGATATTCCTACACATGTTTATACAATAGTTCATTTCTTTCATTTTGCATCCCACCTGATTTATGACCACACATTCCATTCCTATTTAGCAGGCGGGCCAGGACCCCGGACCTTCTCATCCCTCCCCAGTGCTGGCAAGACCCATCATCGGCGACCTTTGCTTTTTTTTTCGCTCTTTCTTTGAACAGCTTTTTCGCCAAATTTGGGATCGTCTTTGGGCACAAATGACAGGCGCGCGAAAGATTGGGTGGGTTGGCGCTTTTTTTTAATAATCATTAGCAATCCCTAACGTGCAGAACGAAACTCAAAAAAATTGTCAACACAAGACACACAAGCGACAACTCACCTAATACCAAACCACCCTCTGAAATTCTCTAATGCCTACGCAGTGCCTTTAAATGGTCACGGTGAAGAATACATCGAGTTGACCATCTTCCTGACCTTGGCCACGTCCTTTATGAACTCCTGGATGACGAACGTTTTGGGCAGCAATGTTTTTTTTTTGCATAGAAATCTTTTATTATAATTCTACGATACATACACATGCATCACCTAGCCAAGACCGCAGAGCGGTCTTGTGTGTCCGTACAAATGAAAAGACTTTGTAAATAATATGCATGTTGGCAGCATTGTCCTCAGCAAATTTGACCTCGAATATGGCATAACCTGGGGCAGATTCAAACAGTGCGCAGGTCACCGTGATGATCCTTTTGGATATGCAACGCTGACTATCATGAGTGTCTGTCACATAGACCTGAGGTAATGTGGGTTGCCCTTAAGAATATTATGTCTGATAGGGCAGTGTCAATTGGTATATGGTGCGTGGAATTGTATAGAATCTTGTTTGTCTAGATATATGCACCACATACGTGCATTGTTGAAAATGCTATTATTACATGCCAAGTCAATATAGAGTACGAGCGGAATGGAATTTTTAGGAACACAGATGGGAACAATGACTATATGGTACAGTGCATGTCTGGAATAATGTCACATTGAAACCGGTTAAAGAATGACGATGAAGGCCGAAAGAAAACGCAAAAACAACCCCGATAGCTGGGAGCTAGCTTCGCACCTCACCGGAATAAAACGAACAAAATCAACACCAAACCAAGAACACTCACGACCCTCATCATCACGCCTACCTCTCCCACCTCTCCAACTTCCATTACTTCCGTCATCAGACCTTCTATCGGGGTAATGGCAATCCGCGCACTCGCGTGGGCTCCTACGCCTCTGCCCCCACTCAGGCCAACAAACTTCATCGATTCTCCAATCACATCCTTCAACATTTCGGCCAGATCGAGTGGCCCTCCGTCGCTTTTCTTCCAGTTATTCTTAATATCCCATGTATCTTCCGTTTCGCTTCCTGGGCTTAACCAGGAAGATCTGTAAGAGTCGACACTGGATGACGTGGACACATTGGAAGAAGTGGACGATCTAGACCGGGAAGGAGATCTTGATCGCCCCGACGCTTTCTTTGTGTCCAGGGAGAGTGTTGGGGGGATGATACAAGGTGAATCACAGAATAGACATAGACTTGACGAGTCCTCGGAGTGCAGTCCCTACATACCGCACGTGTCAATAACAGTTCAGGAGTGGATATATGAGATGCATATAGGGTCGAAAAGAAGGTATGTATATGCGTGTCTCAGTGAAAGCCGTTGCCATTTTGAGACAACGATTCAGATTTTGGGATTGCCTACTCACTTTCGTGATATGCTCACGACAAAGCAATTTGTCGCAGCAGTTTGTGTGATAAGGCGAGACTGCTTTTCTTAGACTATTTTACATGGCCGGGGTTAGTATCATATCGTTAGACCGGAATATGATACATACCATACAGCACAATCCGCATGTTGGTTGCCTAGTTCTGCGCTATCGGGTTCGCTATCCCCTGTCTCGACATTTCTACGTTTCTGGCGCGGCTCTCCGTTCGAAACACCGCTGACACTCGCATCGATGGGCTCTTCCAAGATTTTAGGCGGGAACGACTCGCAGTACGCTGTACCTAGGTACGGCGATTCCACGCCGAGGTCGAGCTTATACATGATGTCGTAGTATTCTTGGTCGTCGTGTGGACTCGGGGGGAGTCTGTAAGAAGCTGATGAATGAGAGATGGAGAGGGGAAGTAGCGTAGGTTGTAGGCGGTAAGGATGAGGGTGGGAAGAGCGGCGGGGACGACGTGAGCTCATAAGTAAAAGCTGGAAGAAGTAGTATTACCAGTGAGTGGTGGGAGGAGGGTTGTTTCAGGCGCGTGTGGCCCTCCCACCCAAGCCTTGTCAAAGTCAAAATAACCGCGGAAGTCATCTTCGTCATAATCCGAGTACTCGAATGGTGTCGGAATCGGGATAGACCAGGGCTGGTCAAATGGTGGCGGCTGGTATTGTTTAGCGGGCTCGGAGGTGGAGGTGCCAGCGATACATGTTTGGGGCGAGTTGACTATAGTGGTAGGAGGCTCCGGCCGTCGTCTGCGTAGGGAGGGTCCCAATATTTCGCATTCGGCAGCGGACCCGTTGGGTGTTATTGTTGCGTCCTCGAGCGTCCGGCGGTAGCCATCATCTGCGTTGGCGGTTGGGGAAGGAGGGTCGTAGGGATGGCCCGTGCCGCTGGTAATAGTATAGCTCGTCTCGGAATGGGCCATATGCGCTCGCAGGGCCTAATTGTTATGGTTGGGTCGTTGCTACGCGTGAACAATAAAGAGAGAAGGGCTATTGTGTAGGTTGCGGCCGGGGCCAGAGTTTATGATGCGGCCTTTGAATGGCGCACAATGCACGTGTTCTTTCCCGACTCGGCCTGTCACACGACACCGAACGCCCGAGTATAAAGAACACGAATAGCAATATGAATTGTTGTTATTTTACATAAATATTTAGCGATGAACCGAAAACAAGAGCAAAACGGGATCATTAATCAAGGAGACGGCTGCGATGAGTAAAAACGTGGCTCGTGCTATGCGCAATGACAAAGAATATGTTTCCGCGACTGGAAGATACCTTCACAAACCTTCCCATGCATCTGGCTATAACCACCTCTGGTATTCTACCCTGGACGTATATCCGAAGCCTTAAACCCTGAAAATCGTTGGAAGCTCTTTATGGAGTCATGTTGGCGCTACAACTACATTTACACAGCCCATTGGTTGGGGATGCGGACATAGGATCTGATCGGACTAGTATGCTTCAAGCCCGATCAGACATATATATTGGACTGCCCGACCCCAATTACTAAAATAGCTGTCCGCCTTCCCCGTTGTGATAATCATCGCCGCCTTACAAAGGCACTCCCAATACCTTCAGAAAGCAGCAGTAAGTATGACACAGAGAATTATAAACTATAGTGGCTCCTTCGCAGTCTACAATCCGACGCAGATCAACAGAAGCAGGAACCAGTGATCTCCTGCGAGAGACTATGTAAAAATGGTACCAATAACATTGAGCTTATCAAGCGCAATTTTCGCCCATACAATTACACCTTCGAAGCAACCGTGCCTCACATAGCATATCCTTGCACCGCAAACAAACATCCCGGTCTTTCTCATCTTGTCAGTTTCTGTTGCTCTAGCGATGACTATTGCATTTGTGATGACGCAGTGGAAGAAACTGCAATTACCGTACCTTCCGGGACCACCGCCCAAACTGATAATCGGCAACGCACTCGACATTCCAACTGTCAAGCCGCGGCTCGTGTATTCAAATTGGTCTAGGCAGTTCAACAGTGCGCTGATTTATTCGTACCTGGAGCGTCGACACTTGAAAGGTTCGCCGCAGAAATTAAGAAAACAGCGGTGGCATATAAACACGACACCGAACGCGCGAGTATAAAGGAGACGACTGCGATGAGTAAAACGTTGCTCGTGCTATGCGCAATGACAAGTTTCCGCGACTGGAAGATTAGTACCTTCGCAACCTTGCCATGCATCTGGCCATAACCATCCTCGGTACCCTGGACGTCTTAAACCCTGAAAATCCTCTTTATGGAGTCACCTTGGCGCTACAACTACATTTACACAGCCCATTGGTTGGGGTGGCGGACGTAGGATCTGATCAGACTAATATTGGGGAGGGGCACTGGTGTGCCATTTTTGAAAGTCCGATGTGACGCGCCGTGATAGAGGCACATTGTCTCACGTCTGTCAGAGCTTCAGCAATCCAAAATGACATTAATATGTGTATTCTCCAGGTTCTATCCTGATTTAGTTATTAGATCCCTGGTATTGCCACTAACATTTTATGGAGATTACATTTGTCGAGGTAAAAAACAAATGTCCCGATGGTAGTAACCTGTGGATGTGGTGGACGTCCAGCGGTGCACCCAGTGGACGAGAGACCACCTGCTTATTAAGCAAATGAGACTAAGAGGCACGATGCGCACCCTCGCTTCGGCAAGACAAAATGCGATGGCGGCCTGCCAAAACTGAACGCTGGAACCCTTCTAAGCGTCGTACGGCCAAGCAGAAACATCAGCTCACTTACCTGGACGCTAAACATGATCTCGATGATGAAAACATTCCCCCTCCCACATTGTCAAACAGAAGCCTTCAGTAGTTCAAGTAAAAGACGTGTGGGAGACGAGGAAGAAGTAATATTTCTTATTCGTGCTATGTCTTCGAACTAACTATAGTAATACTCTATACCCTCAACTTGTGCCTCCCAGGATACATTAGAACCCTCGTAACCGCAACGCGAGCTCCAGGTCTGACGCATTATGACATTGAGGCTGCTGTTCGGCTCACTTTAGCTTACATAATCGTCACGCTGTCGTGAACCCTACCCACTAGTATGCTTCAAGCCCAATCAGACATATATATTAGACTGCTTGACCCCAATTACTAAAATAGCTGTCCGCCTTCCCCGCTGTGGTAATCATCGCCGCCTTACAAAGGCACTCCCAATACCTTCAGAAAGCAGCAGTAAGTATCTCATCCTCAAGCTAGACTTGACACAGAGAGTTATAAATTATAGTGCCCCTTCGCGGTCT
>QFEO01000059.1:1388-14627 GCA_003316615.1 Amanita pseudoporphyria
GGATGATAGGATTAAATTGAGGTTCCTTATTCCTGGGATTGATGCGGATGAGTAAGTGGACGTTTTTTTTTTGGGCCCGATGTTATGCTGAAGTGTGTTTTAGGGCGGGGCCACCGGGAACGATCCAACAGCGCATTTGGCAGAGGCCGAAGAATTCGTCTAATACGGAGGTATCCGGCGCTAGTCATTTGGTGAGTTTAAATTCCTGATGACTCGATTGTACCATCATCAATTGTATACCATGCATAGATTCCACTGGAAAAGCCGAAAGAATTGGGTTAGTGGCCAAACCGGGTTCTTATTTTACCATTATTGACTGGAAGCTCTTTTTTTTTTCGTCTAGCCGATGATATTAGAGATTTCTTGCATGAAACATATTCACCAATACATACGAAGATGTGATTTATTCATTCATCACCATAACATACAAGACCGTTTCGTATATTAATGAACAAGTCTCTACTCGAACCCTAGCCTGAATTCTGATTAAAAACTGAAACATTAAGCTACGTCAGTCATTACAACATCTACGGTTGGGCCAAGATACCGTTCCACAAGCTCCCATCGGAAAACCCCTACATCACCCTTGCACTCCGATTTCCAATTTTCGTGTTCTTCTTTAGTCGCAGCAATACGTAGGTATGTAGGCGTTTTCCGAATTGGTTTAAACGCAAATTGCTGATTGAGCACTGTAGAACTGCGAAGTTTCTTTCGATACGCGTCAACCGCAGGTTTGTATTCCGCAGATCCCAGCATCAACTCCAAGACGTCCACAATCTCATCCGAAAGACCGGGATACGCTGATGGGGTATATTGCACCCTGCCATTCTCCGTCTATAATGCAAAAATGAGTGTGGGAATACAAACTCAGATGATATGCCGTACTTTGGACGTGTAGAAGAATTGAGGCATGACGGAATCCAAGGTAGACTGCCAGGCGCAGACATCAAGGGGCTGAGTAAATTTGGCTTGCAATGCTACGAGAATCAACTCCTTGGTCTCCTCGTCTTGAAGGAAAAATAGGAGATCGGGTCCCATACGATTATCAGGGAAAATGAAACACTTTCCGTCAGGGTTATTGAGGAAGTCGATTACATCGGCGGGAGATTTAGCTTTGAATGCCAAGCGATCGGAGCTGCCTGACGTCCATGATACAGGGCAGCATTGCATTAAACCCCCGACCGTGCGTTTCAATGATACCAAGGTCACCTTTCTCGAACCCCACGGCTGATCACAGTGGAAAACCTTTGACAGAGCGGGAACTTTGCCTCCGAACCCATGGAAGAGCACCAGAAGCACAACCTCTTCGAATGTGAGTCCAAGCGACGAGTTGTTTCGAGCGGCACAAAGTGCGTCAGCAATCCATGTCTCTTTTGTGGCCCACAAGTGTCGATCAAAGACTGAACTTAGATGTAGAACAACTAACGGCTCGCAAAGATAGACGGGATAGTGTTTCTTCGGGTTTAACGCTTCTTCGGGTCCAACCCCCATCAAGTGACCGATACCCAACATAACCATCTCGTGTACATCGCCATCGATAAGCAGTGTAGTTTGACTTCCAATTCTCCACCGCATGAGGGTGTTGAACAGGCATTGTATCAAGCCCTCTCCTATTGAATTGAGTGTTAGGAAGTCTGCGACTCAATAACACATTATACCTACTGTCTTTTTCCTCAAAGAGACCATCTACTGGACTGATCGATCCGTAAATGCCTAACTGATAAAGCGTATCGCGTGTAAGGACTGGTTCTTCTTCCTCCAGATCAAGTGCATCAGTGATAGTGAACTGAGTCAAGGTCTTAACAAATGCGCTGAGAATGCGGTGCGGTGAACCAGGTTGCGTGTAACGTAGCAATTCGATCAGGGCAGCTGTAAACTGGTAGCTTTAACGGCCGAATATCAGTAATATGCCTCACAAGCTTCAAAATGTACCCACCGTCCAGAGAACCAATGCGATATTCGCTCCTTCAACCGCTGATCGGATAAGCTGCCACTGTCTGAAAGAGGAATATACTTGTGGATGTAATCAATGTGACTTGTCCCGTCTTGTGTGAAACGCCCAAACTCAGCAGAGACAATTGGAATTCGGCGTGAGCCTCTGTATTTTGCAACTTCAGACGACCGTACCTCCTCCTCCGTCTTCATAGACAAACCAGTTCCAGCAAGGATGATTCCCTGAAAGAACTCCGTTTTCTGAAGAAACCCATAAAACGCATGCAAAACGGGGCGCATATCGGTTCCTGTGGTGAGGGAACGAAAAGAATCCTTTAAATACATGGCAGCCACTTGGACTTCATCGATCACAGCGAACAACTTTGGTCCTATTGTATCCGCCATGCCCCGCAGCGTGATCTCCGCAAGATGAAGCATGTCCCAGGTGCAAGCATGACGGAGGCTGATGACGAGAATGGAGAAAAGATCTTCACCATAGTAAAGGGAGGGAGGCAGGGCTTGAGCGAGAACCCATCGCCGTCGGGCCACCATCGCGTCCACGCCAATGGGCAGATTTTTCAAGAGGTGTTTTAGAACAAAGACACGAGCACATATTAGCATGGCAAAGGCACGCTCTGCCACATCGACGTTCTTGGCAATGTTTGCCTCGTGCGTGTCATCCCAGTTACTCATCGATTTTATCATCTCGGTCACCAATATAAAGTCACGGGAGCCAGCTGCCCGTTTCTGCGAGTCGAATTTGCATGAAATATAGAATCCCCACTTGTGGCAGAGCCCATCGAGTGTGCGGCGAGTCTTTCCAGCACCAGAGACAGCAAATAAATGGCTGCACCAAGCGAAATTAGGATTAGTCATTCACCGTGAAAACGACGCAAGGAAAACCACAAACACGGTATCGCTTTTGAACAAACGTTTGATTGTCTGCTCGTCTATGTACTTGCCCAGGTCATGGAGAAGAAGCATTGGCTCCATGGGTAGCTCTACTTCAAGATCCGTAACCAAGTCCTCGCGTCGAGTAGAGTTGAAATATCCGTCCAATTTCCCCTCCGCCAAGTAGGTGATATACCGGGTGAAGGGCTTGAATGCAGTGAGCATCACTGGCTCGATCTCTTGTGCACTAATGCATGGGCTTGTCACTAATGAAGAATGTATTCAGTACAGTCAAAGAGGGTAGGTACACGACATACTCAGCAATGCTGCTTGAGTCGCATTAGGAGGCGTGTGCGTAGCTTCGTTTTCTTCAAGACGGGGTCGTTTAGTAGAATATTCGGGACTTCGTGGGGAATGCATTCGAGGGACTGTATTGTTTGTGATAACGGTTTGTCAGTGGGCAATATATAGAGACGACGAGAATACTCACTGTTGAGCGGAAGTTGCACAATGATATGGACGCGTTTGCGAGGGGGTGACGAGAAGTGTTCTGATAATTCGTCTAAAGGGTCTAATTTGATGCAACCTGTGATATCCTGCGGTTTTTGAACATGTCCCAACTTCACGCTGAGTTCAGAAGAAAGCATGGGTAGGGATAACTTCCCGGACATCAGATCTCCTAATCGACGCATGCCAGGAGGACGAGCTTACCTGCCAGAGTACAAGGGTGTCTGCAGCAATATGATCAAGTTCGGGCTCCTTATTCTTCTTTATCGCTTTCTTCAGGTCATCCACCGTCTTATTCATCTCAATATCAACCGAGAAGGGTTCGTCGGATTTGGTGAGAATCCAACACCAGAGCTTGAATTTATCATCTAAACCAATTATTGAGCGATTTTTACTGGTCGGACTGCCGATTGCTTACCAGCCTTGAATAGATCGGATAGATTGGAATTCGCTGACCAAGTCGAAACAATTGTGGTTGGGGCTGATTGAGGGGTGATGAGTGAGGGCAAGTAGGCGTTATGAAGGAAAACGCAAACTCACCATCAGGAGTCCGTAGATCCTGCACGACAAACTTTATTTCTTTGGAAGACTGATCCAAGGACTGGTAGAAAATCTGAAGCTGTTGCTCGTCGGTGAGAGCAACTGCGTTTTTGGCTTCGTCGATGAAAGCGACACCAACGTCTTTCTGTGGAATGTTAAACAGGTTGGCGATTTTCGAGGCAAGATCTCCCCAGCTTGGCCGGGCATCAAAACGTGCAAGTTTAGCCGAGGTGTTAGCCTTCTTGAATATGAATAGAGGCATGGCCGTAACGTTAACCCCTTTGACGCAAGGCCCGGTCACATCTTGTCACGCGATTTACGCCTGGCCCCGGCCCCTCGGCCCTGACACCCCTTCCACCGCAATCAGCCTTCAATACGTGGCCTTTAGGAGCATTCTGAACACCTTGGTTCTGACTTGGCACGGTGGAGCGGGCGGCCACTTAGGTGACTGAACTAAATAGGATATACGGGGCCCGGAGCGTGGGTTTCCCTGTTTGATTATCCGGATACCTGGTAAATTGCCGCCGGATGTTTTGCTGGGGCAGTCCCAGCATTATTGTTTAATGATCTCAATCTACTATACTCGTTACTGATCCACTTCACCCAGGACCGATGAGGTGTTCTTGGACAAATAAACCCCAGAAAAGGCGTACAGACTCGAGACTTATCGTTCAACCGGCACCGTTTCTACTTCGACTTTGCAGCATTTGCGTTGTTATTTCGTGACCAAGTGCAACTTTCCCCCCAAACCGCCAGTAACCATAGACGGAAAAACAGATATTCGTTCAGTCTCTGATTCCTTGTTCTTGGAGAAGGTAACTCAGGATACTTTGGACACTTATCAACAAGTGAGTCTATCATTAACTATAGACCTTAACTTAGCGTTTGTAAGATTATGTGGGACGTTGAAAGTAGATTCTGGCCGGTTATAGAAGTCTTTGAAGTCGAAGGTACGCGAGAATATAAATTGGTTATCGGATATAAAATGGGCAATACTTCAGGTAAGCTTGTTGGTTATATCCTAAGGCACCACTTCACTTATGTTATAGCTCGCTTTCCAATCTATACCACTTCTACTCAATATCTACAAAGCGAAAATACGTTGGTAAGCTTGGAACTGTTGGCTGTTTAGTGTTCATAATTTAACGATGAGTCAGAACAATTCTCCAATCGCATAACCATTATCCCGCTATACCTTAGACCTTTGCCGGATACAAATGAGCCATCCATCGAGCAGTCCATCATTCAGGTGATGAAAGAAGTCTCCCTTCTCTTTTGCCTGCCGAACAATCCCTACTTTCATGCCAAGCCTCCGAGAGGCCAGGAGGCTACATATGCTTGTCCGTTATTATCTTTCTTCATCAACGACATAGATCTGATAAGCCTGCAGTCTGTGGATGGGTTTTTGCACAACACTTTTGCAACCGCCTTGGCTCTCCATACATGCAATTTAAGAACATTCTCAATGAGAACGATACCATGCACGCGGAAGTGCTCTACAACATTAAACGTCGCTTTTGTGAAGAAACCTGTTTTGTGGAGTTCTCACCACTTGTTCCAGATCCAGCTACTCTACGCGAATTTTGCGATGAAGCACCATCCTGCTAATGATGCACCACAGTTGATGTATGCGTAGAATTTTCATCATCGAAACAGCTTGCCTTACTTTATCCTTCAGGCCTACTCTGTCTAACCAGCAATTACAGACTACCACACAACTCACAGACGAAGAACTGTATGACAAGATACGTCGTACGGTGCAAAACAAGCATGGTTTAGAAGCTTTCTCATATTTAACCGGTACGTCTTCACTATTCAGATTCGCCATTTTGTAACAGCTAGTTAGAAACGTCCTCAAAACCAACTTTTATCAACGTACAAAAGTTGCTATTTCTTTTAGAATGGCTCCCGAATTCCTGCCGGAGATTGAATACCCTGTTAAACCGTATGGAGTGTTCATCGTCATTAGTAAGTGCAGTTTATGGTCCTCTGATAGCATGCTCAACGGCGGCACTTAGGGGACGACTTCAGGGGTTTCCACGTCCGCTTCAGAGACATCGCTCGTGGAGGCATACGGATCGTTATGTCTAGGAACGGAAAGTAAGCGTTTATATATTTTTCATGTAAACGTTTGCTGATGGGGCAAACAATAGGGTCTATTCAATTAACCAGCGCTTGCCGTATGTCTTTACCTTCCCTTTAATATTTCTGCTCCTTGAACTACCGACTACAAGGTTCGATGAAAACTACGCGTTAGCTTCCACGCAGTCCCTGAAGAATAAAGATATACCCGAAGGAGGAGCGAAGGGCACAATTCTGCCTTCGTATGTATTCTACTTCTTGAGAGTGCTAATGATGAGTAATTGTGTGATAAAAATGCCTTAGTGCAAGTCCGAGATGCTGCTTCGAGAAATGCGTCGATGTGAGTCACCTCAAGTTCACCGTGTATTTATCCTGATGTGAAGTCAAGGCCATCATCGACTTGCTCATTCCTGGTCAAACGTCAAATACCACAGAACGCGTAGCTGACCATTATGGAAAGGACGAATTTCTTTTCTTTGGTCCCGGTGGTGTCCACTACTGGAATGGGTTGGCCAACGTTTTGAGTTACTCGTTTATAGAGGGCACAGTAGATATGATGGATTGGGCTGCATGTACGTCTCTTTAATGTATCGCGCAACGTGGATGATTGATCTTGTATTGCTAGTACATGCTCGTTCTCGGGGCGCAGAATGGTGGAAGTCGTTCACTACCGGTAAAAGTGCAAAGGACCTAGGTGGCGTGCCGCATGATATCTATGGCATGACAACTCTGTCCATGCGTCAGTATGTACAAGGCATTTACGAACAACTCGGTATTAGGGAGAAGGACATCACGAAAGTATAGATAGGCGGACCCGGTGTGTTGATTCTGATAATTGAGATAGTTATGCTGACATCGTGATGTCAGATGGTGACCTTGGATCTAGTAAGTGCATTCTTCATCATTAGAGGTTGTTCTCGCTAAGCGGGATCAAACGAAATCCTTCTATCCCACGAAAAGACAATAGCTGTAATCGATCGTAGTGGGTTTCTCGCTGATCCTCACGGGATTGACCGGGCAGAACTCGTGAGGTTGGCGAAGCTGCGTGTTCCCGTATCGCATTTCGACCTATCGAAGCTGAGCAAAGAAGGCTATCTTGTGCACGTGGAGGAAACGGATATAAACCTTCCATGTCCGTAATCTCAGTCTGTTAAGCAGTTCACTGCTGACTGACATCTGACATTTTACATAGCCGGTGAGGTCGTCCTTGATGGTACAGACTTCCGCAATACTGCACGCTTGCGATTCAAGGCTGACCTGTTCGTGCCTTGTGGTGGAAGGTAGGGCACCATGTTAAAGCTCATCGAATATCTCTTATGTTCGATAGACCAGAAGCGGTGAACATCTCAAACGTGGCTGCTTTGGTTGATGCCAACGGCAAACCTCACTTCAAATATATTGTCGAAGGAGCGAATCTCTTCTTTACTCAACAAGCTCGTCTGCACCTAGAAAAGCATAAGGTGGTCCTGTTGAAAGATTCAAGTGCGAACAAGGGTGCAATTTCCCGGTGCTAATGCGATTTCAATTGTACTAAAACCACCTTGTTATAGGAGGGGTAACGAGCTCGTCACTAGAAGTCCTAGCCGGTCTAGCGCTCTCAACTCAAGAATTCATAGATCTAATGATCTTTAAAGGCGGAAAACCTTCGGAATTCTACCAAAACTATGTCAAAGATATCCAAGCGATCATCTTCAATAACGCGGCTTCAGAATTCCAGTGCATTTGGAAGGAACACGCCCGCTTGCAAGGCGCAAAGCCACGGTCAATCATTTCTGACGAACTATCCTTGAAACCTAGCAAGATGCAAGTTGAGTTGGAGAACTCGGACCTCTTCGATGATATCGTCCGTAGACAGAGAGTCGTAAGCAATGCCGTTCCAAAGACGCCTTTACAAAAAGTCGGAGTGGAAACGATTACGGAGAGATTGCCGGTCGAATATCAAAGAGTGCTTTTCTCCAGCTGGGTAGCATCACAGTTTGTGAGTGTTCATGGATATTTGTATATGAGTTTCACTTCCTAAGGGTCCGCTCCTAGATCTATAAATATGGTGTTAATGCATCCAATGTTGACTTCGTTCATTTTATGTGGAATCTTTCCAACTAGATGCCATATAATGTTTAAATAGTTACTTCCTTATTCATGGTGTTGGTTTTTGAACCAGATCGCGGTGTGCTGAGTCAGCAATCTATTGAGGAAATATCAGGCTAAGCATCCGATACAGCCTGGGCAATTAAGGTAAGCGCTGTGACGTCGAGTATTCGTACATGGATATCAGCTCGCCTTATCCCCAAGTGTTCTAACCGTCAAGCTCACTCCGTGGGACTGGGTAGGAGTCTGCTTTGGATAGGGCTGCAAAGAAACGTCAACCAAGTGCTACTATGGCACTACACATTTTGAGGGTAGTCATCAATGTAGATGCATCTTGGATACAATGTCTTACCATCTCCAATCATTGCCACCCTGTAATGCAAGAACAAAACCTCGCATCGTCAATATGCGAAGCATTTCGTCCCACTCGGATTCTGCCGAAAGTCGGATTAGGAAACACCACGCGCAACGATTCCTGGCGAGTTTATGCAGCTTGTCACGCTTCTTCTACCACACGACGTATGCGTCAAATGGAAAAAATGACAGCGGAAATGAGGTGCTTACAAGCCATGACTCTGAGTTGTTCGTACAGTGGAAATTGAACAGCAACGTGAAGAATACCCAATAAGCTCGGTAGTAGTCCGCGATTAAAGGCCCCAATTCCTTCTGTTTGAAATATTCTAATTGCGGCGTCTAATATGTGTCAGTATTTGATTTCGTCGCGAGACTGAGTCTACGACAAGAGGAGCCTTGGAAAGACAACGAAAGAAGGTGAAAAAGCGGGACATGCGAACGGAAGGGTGAGAATAGACCGAACGAGCTTACCATAAAACGCGTCTAAATAAATCATAAAGGGTTGATACATAATATGCTTGTCGTACCAGCAAGCATAGCAGATAAGATATGTAACGACCATGGATGTCCGCGCATAACCGGTTTATAACCCTTTACCTGCGCCGCCGGATATAGTTGACCTAGGGTACGAGATCCTGAGTATGAGGCAGCGGACGGATGAACTCCGAGAGGTTGTTGTCCAAAGAGGGTCTTGATGCCGTCGTAAACTTCAAAGTAGATAGCCCATGTAGGAAGAATTGTAGGTCCGAGGCCTCTATAAAAACTATGAATGCCGCCCTCGTGGAGAGTTTTACGGACGATATCCGTTCGTATGAAGAGGATGGGGGGGGATCACAGTCTTAGTATTCCAATGTATGATCTCAACGACGGACCAGTTACCCCCAGGTATCCAGGTTGCCCTCACTAGCGACAAGTCCACCTCCGGCACAAGCCTACAACATTCTCAGTACTTGCTCGTAGTCGCTGAGATGAAAGAAAAAAAACGATTCACCAATCATGCTCTTGGCGGTTCATTTGTGCTGGCGTGGTGCCATATTTCCCGCTCGCATGTCGCCGCCCTCAGGGAGTTGCTCCCGCCGCCGCCGTTGGGTGCTATTATTGTGAGTATCGTCGTTGGTCGTTGTGGGGTAGGTTGTGGTTCGAATTAGGAGTCTAATCGACACCAGATCTAGATAAGCGCCGATCAACGTCGAGCCCTGTGACTCACCTTTTGTCACTTTGCAGTCTTCTTTTGGCCTCCTTTTCGTTCGTCCTCTGTCTCCTGGGGTTTATACCTTCTCATCGTGGCTCTGGTTCACCCTTTGTCTTTTCTCATCGCATTCAGACATGTTATTATTAAGTGCAACATTCAATTGTCTGTCCGTTTTTTATGTTACGACATTACCTGCAGCGCTGGTGACAGCTGTACGCACGGCGCCCTGCCCCCTTCTCATGTTTGACCCATCCGCTTCCCTCATTGATCAATGGGATTCTTGAGTGACACTAGGTTGCCACACTCCTATTGGCGAGACACCAACGCAGATTTTTTGGGAGTCTTGGTCAGTTTACGTTTTGCGCTGCATGCATCCAAAGAACCGGGAACTTAGGATAGCGCTTCGCTTCACTCGAATATGAGCTTATCTACATTCTGCAATGCACTTCGAATTCTGTGAGTGGCACAAAGCGTCCGGTAGACATCGTGGCAGTATGGTGGAAAAGTGTCGCAAACCAAAACATAATGCAGGATGTTGGACCGGCAAAATGAAGGAAAGCATATCCATAAACCATATTGGAAATAACTCTGGAACATCATCCAAACATGTTTTTGGAGTCGACAGCCGAAGCCAACGAACGAAGCCCGTCCTTTTGAACAACCTTTAACCCCAATTCCAGATTCGTTCAGTTGCTCAGAGACAAAATATAAACTCAACGTGCAGGAGCTTCAGTGTAGCCATACACCTTTCTTGCGATCATCAAATCCGAAAGTCATAGCGGGTAGGAGCAGGATACACCCAGGCCTTCTTCCAAAATTTGAATCGGGTGGTACAAGGCAGGCGTTGACGAGGTTTAGAGCGTTCCTGACAAGGGCAACTTCTGCGAAAAATGAGGATGAGTTAGATCGATTGACAAGAATCAATCATACCAGCTGACTACCTTCTTCCCCGTACCCAATAAATAATCTGATCGCCTTATCGATGCCCATCGGGAGCCATACTCCCCTACGTTGTGGCAGCTTGAGTGTTGGGCAACGCTATCAGCTCCGTATTCCTGCTAGATATTGTTGTGATGCTGTACATATTCAAGTATCTTCTGAACTTATCAATCATATCTTCCATTAGTACAAGGCTGTCCACTGCTGCAACCCATACATTGGATTTGCATCTGTCGTGCTCGTCAATGCGAAATGCTTGAAAACCGACTCGGAGTATACCATTGCTGGAAACAACAAGTCTTTTAATCCAAGAATGTCAGGTTCAGTCGAAATAACTTGCAGGCGAAGACTCCGGCATAGTACTTGTTTTATGTTGCAATCGGTGTGACAGGGAAAGGTGACGTATATGTAGCAGATGCCATGACACGTCACGCAACCCTTCTTGACCAGCAACCACTACCATCACTTCGTAATTGTTTATTTGCAGGCATCTTGCATGTTCAATCAATCCCAAGGATTCACTATACAGCATAGTGTGTTTAATGATGTCCGAGGCAATTTTGTAAGTACATAATTTGTCAAAATATGTTGTGTCCATGATTTCACATCCTCCATTCCCAGACATATGGTATGTAGTCTTTACATCATGAGGTACTTAACATCTGAGGTGATATGCATCAGTCACTGAAGATGCTACTGGTATGGCTCTTCTGTCATTCTTACACTAATTGATTGCATTTATTAACTTAAATATAAACAATTGCAGGTATGTATTGCATAAAAAGCATATAAATTGAAAATAATCTGATTACTCCAACCAGATAAATATAAGAAATGGTTAGCAGCACCTGATCCTTCTGGTAATCATGACAATGCCAGAGAAAAATGTCATGAGAAAAGTGGCCAATGGCTACTTGATCATAAGGTTTATCTTGAATGGAAGAAGAACAAAAATTCATTTATGTGGATCAATGGAATTTGTATGTTATTCATTGTGTGAGTATATAAAATAGGCATTAATCATCTTAAAAGCTGGATGTGGAAAAACAATTATTTGGTATGTCAAACATGAAATGATTAATAATCTACTCATCAATAGCAAAAGTTCCACCATAATTCAAGATCTCAAACAAATTTGTCAGGGCCAGCAAAGATTGGCTCTGGTTTTTTTCTATTTTGATGCAAGTGATCAGACAAAGCAGTCTACTAAAAGCCTTCTTTCTTCCTTAGCTGTTGCCCTTAATGACAAATCTGCAGGACACAGTGCTTTGCATAATCTTTATGAGAATAATAGGGCTTATGGTCCTACAACACAGGACCTTGTGGAATTGATTGTAGAGCTAATGAAAGGGTTTGAAAAGGCTTACATTGTCATTGATGCACTTGATGAGTGTTCTGAATCCAGTCAAATATGGAAATGTATAAGGAAAATTGTTGGTCATTGTCACCTTTTGGTCAGCAGTAGGAGAGAGCAATACATAGTTGCAGAAATGGAATTATGCAACCCATTGGAAATCATCTTATCTGCTGATTTAGTGGAGGGTGACATTAGGACATATGTTAATGATGTGTTTGAATCAGAACAGAGACTCAAGAAGTGGTGCAATGTTGCAGAACAGGACATTAAGCAGGTATTGATACAAAGTGCAAATGGAATGTATGTGTCCAAATATTATTGTGTTTGCAAGATTATTTATTACACAACGGGTTCGGATGGGTTTCTTGTTTAATTGATGCACTCAGAAAGTGCCGCAGTCAGAAGGCTGTATCAGATACTTTGCAAAGTCTACCAAAAACTTTAGAGGACATATATGATCAAATTCTTAAGAAGATTGGTGAAAGTGACATTATTCATGCCAATTTACTTCTTCATTGGCTAGTTCATGGGATGAGGCCTCTAACAATGGATGAACTTAAAGAAGTTGTGTCCTTTGATATTACCACAAGAACATATAACACCAGGTTGCAATTACAAGAACCAAATGATGTAATTGAAATTTGCTCAAGCTTAGTGGTCAAAGGTGCAGGAAGGACAGTTTCACTAGCTCATGCATCAGTCAAAGAGTATTTCCTTAAAAAGCCTAGAATGGTGGGGTCTAATGAATTGGCAATCTGTTATGCAGAGTCTGCAAATGCATTCCTGACACAGGCCTGTTTAAGCTACCTCTTGCAACTTGATCAGGATAGTCTCAATTATAATGTGCACTCTAAGTTCCAGCTAGCAAGGTACTGTGCAAGATACTGGTATCAGCATCTCACACTTAGCAGTGAAGATTATGCTATAGAAGGCCTACTGAAGGATCTTTTTCAACTAAATAGCAGTCCATTCCTCAATTGGGTAAGACTCCATGACATAGATGACTATGGATATAGTAATCTCTCAAAACAATGGTGCAATATTGCTGGGCAATTATACTATGCCACATTGTTTGGGAGTCAAATGCCCATTCCAGCTCAAATAGCAAGTCCCAAAGAAAATTCAATAGTATCTAAGTACAGAATCAAAACTATCAAAATGCTCTTGAGTGTTGAAGTAGATATCCACACTCAGGGTGGAAAATATGCAAATGCATTACAGTCTGCATCATATCAAGGCAATGTGGAAGTTGTCAAGCTGCTTTTGGACAAAGGAGCAGATGTCCATGTTCAGGGTGGATATTATGGGAATGCTTTACAGGCTGCATCATATCAAGGCAATGTGGAAGTTGTCAAGC